>JARJDW010007693.1:0-222919 GCA_030264715.1 Adinopsis sp. GC000173 | reverse complement strand
CCAAAATATAAACTTATTTTATTTAAATTATTGAAAAGAGGGCTTCTAACAAAAGAAATTAAAAAATAAAAACCAGCCTAAATTGGCAACCCAATATACGGCCGCTATTTTTTAGCCTGTCTGAGACTTTAGTTCGTCGGACCTTTTTTTTTATACGCACTACTCCCTCCAGTAGTATATACCAGGGGGGTTCAACTCATATAGTCAAGGTCAGGATTTGTGTTTAGTTCTTCGCCTCGTTGTAAAGATGTCGCTGATTCAACCTAAATTCAATGTACTAGAAAAAGATAGTGTGAATAACTAATGGAATAAAGAAAGAGGTGGAAAGAGGCAAAAANCTGTTATACGTCTATCAACATTCACATTGTGTATTGTAATAATTTTATAATATTTTATAAATAAATTTTTTTAAATTAAATATCATTTTTGTGTTTGTGACCCCCCCTGGTATATACTCAATGTTAAAATTTAAGGATTTTGTAGCGCCCTCATATATGGTATCGAGGCGGAGAACTAAAATATAAATGTCGCGAACGATACTAATTTAAATGATTTAAATCTTTATTTTAGTATAAATGTTTGGTTGTAGGTACCACAAACACAAAAATGATATTTAATTTAAAAAAAAATATTTATAAGTTATTATAAAATTATTACAATACACAATGTGAATGTTGATAGACGTATAACAGATTTATTATTGCCTCATGTCACATGGTTATTTAGTTGAAAAAGGTCAATCCGTTCAAACCCGTTCAAACAGCTGATTGCGTTTGACAACCTAAAGCTTAGTTAGTTTTTGCCTCTTTCTTTATTCCATTAGTTATTCACACTATCTTTTTCTAGTACATTGAATTTAGGTTGCATCAGCGACATCTTTACAACGAGGCGGAGAACTAAACACAAATCCTGACCTTGACTATATGAGTTGAACCCCCCTGGTATATACCTCTATGAGTGAAACAGACACGGACGCAAACCAAAATACGATATGATTGCCATCTAGATTGAAAAAGTGAAAATATAAAGTTTCGTAAAACTGGAGCTGATTTCGTCGGAAGGATTTATTTTTAAATTGTGAAAATAATAAATAATGGAAACATTTTATTTGATTTATAAAATACAAACTGCTTTAAATCAGTATCTGGACATTTTCAATAATTAGATGTAATATTAAGGATGGTTTTTTTATTAAGAAAATTAGGAGTAACTTAGTTATAATAAGATTTGTGTACCTGTTTATTTAAAATTTTTCAGTGCCTCTACAGTTCTACAAATAATTTCTATTATTTTTTTCATCTTCAGATATTTTAAAACAATCAATCATCCAAATATAATACAAAATAGATATTTATATTAAGTAATAATTAAATAATATTTATAACAAGCTACAATTAATTACATTGCACATAAATTTATTGATAATCAAGCACAAAATGTAAATCAATAATTTTCTTTTTTAAATAGAAATTGACAATTATTTAAAATATCTGTAGATTCATTCTTACAACAAGGCATCATCAAGAAATGTTGATTAGGGTTACATTCTTTAATAACTTTTATCATTTTTTTTTAATATCATTTCTTTGTCATCAATTTGTTATATAATAAATAATCGAACACAAAATAATATATAACATATGTATAAGAAGCACCGAATCAGTTAAAAAGTGCATTCTGAAAAATTTGAATTCAAAACCAAACTTTGAACAAAAATGTTATTGAATTATTAAAAATAAAGCATACAACATCTGTGTGAACTACATAGAAAGACAGAATAAACGTTAATTAACCCAGAATGGCATACTGGCATCATATCTATAAACTACACATGAAAATAATGGAAACATAAGTATTTTTTTAATAAATGGTACATAAAAACATCTAATATAGGTCTTGGAATTCATTATTTTATCATCTGACATCACAATCACTGAAAATATAGGCATAGGAAGTGGTGGGCTTTCATTTAATAAATTCCACTATCACTTAGTACATAAACGCCCTGTAGCAAAGCCAATACTTACGAAGTAGGAATTTTCATTTAATACTGGAAAAATAATAAGACTATAATCATAAGTACTGGCAATGCCCTTAAAAAGTAATATACAAGCAATTTGTTTCTGTACTTTTTCATTTTTTTGTTAATTAAATAAATACATAAATATGAATTAATACATTCAGATGTTATTTTGGCCCCAATATTTTAATAATAATGGCTTTTTTGTATAATATACAATATCAATTTAATTGTAGCTTATATGAAAACCGATTTATAAAAAGTTACGCTTATGATGAACGAGACAGTTACGAATTTACAATCGATAAATGAATAAATGCAAATTGAACGAGTAACTTTTTACAAATAAGCAACAACTTATTGATTTTTGTGATAAATACATAACTTGGCTTATATTATATTTGACCAGACATTTAATTAAGTATACACTGCACATTTTAACATTTAAAAGTTGTGCATGGTACAAAATATGTATTATTAGTTTAGGTTTGGATTATAAACATGTATAATGTATATTCACTAATTATAAGTAGTCAATACATGCTATTAAGACACAAAACTAGAAATGGAACGCGCGATTTTCTTTAATCGATACAAAAATTTTTAGTGAAAATGTTTGTTTGTTTTTTATGACTATAAACCTAAAGTAGGTATCACCTTATTTATTTTATTTTATATTGTTTATTAGATAATACAAGATGGTTTATCACACCAGCATTAACGCTGTAGCACTTAATTCCGCAAGCACTAAAAAGTAATTATTTACACATATGATGAACTTGCATACACGTTTTTCTTTATACGTGTACGCTTCCTCATCAAAATTAAAAAATGTTTCTTTTTAAATAATTTTTCTTAAAGTACCACTTGTTTAGAGACGGACGTCATTAATTTCTTCCTCTTCGCGATAAATTAATTTACAGTATTTTACAAGTATGTGTCGACATATTGGATGGCAGTCTGCTGGGGTCGTCCCCGTTTTTTTGCTCACCGCCATCTGATTACTGCTATACAAGCCGCAACTACTAAGAAGCTGGATGGTCCTGCTGAAAGCCACACTCCTTTTGAATATGTGAGTTCCTCATTCTTCACCACTTCATTTGGATGCTTATCGTATTCAACTGGAATTAAATGAAATGTATACATAGTTAAATAAATAATATTTTTATATATTATTAAAATTATTATTTGATGACAAAAATCGTGGTTTGGAGTTTTGCACTGTAATGCCAACTTCAAGATATTGAAGTGAATTCATGAAAAAAATGTCAATCCATTCATTATGCGTTATCAAGCAAAAAATTTAAAAAATCATTTATAAATGTCGTAAATCACGGAAATTGTATGTATTTATGCTAATCTATAACAATCTACATCAACAACGATATTTGTTAAAAAGCTGTAATTTTGAATTCAAAAAAAAAATTTATAATATAATAAAAAATTTTGTGTGTTTGTTTAAACTACGAAGCACACACAAACACACACGAAGAGAGAGAGAGAGAGAGAGTAGAATAATTCATTATTCTGAATTTATTATTTTAATGTGAATGATTATTAAGCATTTCTTTAGTAATTTATGCAAATTTCTTACCAATTTTCTTTGTTGGTTTTCGTGTAGACGTGGCTTCCGTCTGCGTAACATAATGCGTTGTTGCTATTGTAGTAGTAAGTCTTGGGGACGGTCGCACTGGCCAACTCATAGTCGTTGTAGTTGTAACAGTCGCTTTTGTTGTCGTATTAAACTGCGTCTCAGGTGCACAACAAACTTTGAATACTATCTTCATATTATTTGTAGAACATCGCCCCCCAATTCGCCGATGTAAATCTTCTTTAGATGAAGTTGCTGGAAAATAAACAACAAGTTAAATAGTATAAATGCGTATAACTACATACTTGTATTTGTACAAATATCCTAATGATGATGATGATGATAATAATAATGATAATAGTAATAGTAAGGAGAAGAACGTATGCACGTGTATTTGTATGTATGTGTATGTGTATGTGCGTTTGTAATCAAGATATAGAATGTAATTTCGAGTGAAACCAGCCCAAAAACATTGGGGGCTTCTCGTTGTTAATAATTGTGGAGAGAAAAATGTGTAAAAAGCATGTGTGCTGAAGCGGCATTATTCTCTTAGGCAGATTAAAATCAGTACAGTAATTAAATAAAAGCTCCCCTAGTTTTCTACCTTTCTACAAATTATAACACATGTGGGTATCTAGATTTACTTTCTGCCCGCACGTTAGGGGGCCGTTAAAACGCTAAAGACTATTTTTTGATTAAAATCAACGGCTTGTTAATGTGGCTTCGTCATACATCTTTTTAGCGTTTAATTTATCGTATACAGATTTCTCGAAACATCTGGTTCATCATCACTGGAAAAATTCACACTATCTACCAACTAAATCCAATTTGCATTATCCATTAATTTGATTTAGATTGTGGAACAAAGACAATACGTGTCGACATGACCTTTCCGGACTATCAATTAAATGAAATGTTTTTACTTCAAACATCCTTTTACTAATTACTAACTATAATATAAATCTTGCAAACACGCGCGCTTGTTCGAAATCCTCCTATATCAGTGTGCATTTAAATACTTACATATAAAATAGTAGTCTTTTCCAGGCAAAAATTCCAAACCTCCCGGTTGTGGTGTAAAAGGTCGAAAAGTTATAGTGAAATACATAAGCTTGTGCGGCTTGTCACATATAGCAATAATACGCGGATTTGGATTTGTTATTCGACAAGTCTCATATTCTTCTTTTGATACGTTATATATTATATATTTTTCTGCATCTTCATCGAATGTTCCTGGCATATAAACTGGACATATTATATTCACTTGATCGTATTCGAATTGAACATTTCCTTTGTTTACATCGATAATATGATCTGTATTATCAATTCGAAATCTGAAACAGAAAAAATAAAATAAAATAATAAAACATTATTATTAGAATATTAATCTTACTAAACTAAATATACAATAGGTACTACATATATGCATAGATAACATATCGGTATCCTCCTCCTCCTCCTCCTCCTCCTCCTCTCCTGTCTTTAATTTAATGTAATATCAACAACATAGGGAGAATCAAATATATTTGTGAACAATTTATAATTAAATAAAGTAATTAATTCTTCTTGTTGTTGTAATGAATCATCAACAAAGAGGAGTGCACTTTAGCTACTACCACCAACTATTTATACATCTAAGTAATTGATGTGATTTTTAATATAAAATTTCATTTCGGCTATGTGTGTGTATGTCGATGAAGTAAGAATTTGTGGGTTAGCGGTAGGTGTTTAGATATATACGTTGTGAAATGAAAGTATAAGGGGTCGTTACCGCTGGGGGGTCTAATAACTTGCTTGTCCCGTCGAGAAAGATATAGAGTCGCATTTTCTCCGCTCTTGTAGTGAGTATGACTCTCTCTTGCACACTATTTGAAATTAATAAATAGTGCGTATGAGTATAGTAGTAGGGCTACTTCAGTATAACATATTTATAGCAGTCTAACTTTTATATGACATCCTTAAATTTTGATACATACATTGTATGTACTCGTACCTACATATATCACTGCTAAAAGTTTAGTAAAAATTATCGCTAGAGTTTTCTTCTTCTGAATTCTTTTATTTATAAAACAATTCTTATGAAGCATGTCGATGGATATGTATGTATGTATGTATGTATGTATGTATGTATATATGTATGTATGTATATATGTATGTATATATATATGTATGTAACTGTTGGCAGAAGTATCGAATAAGATAATCTTAAAATCTGTAAGATATCATAGACTTGCTCAAATTCTACGACGTATATTAATAACGTAGATTCTCATTTCGAGTTGGCGAAACAGTTTTGCAAACTATATCCCGGCAAAAAGTATAATTCAGATTTGTTAGTGTGTGTTTTGTAGGGTGTTCTGGTAATAAATTTCCATTTGCTCATTGAAGTTTAAATAAAGATAATAGAATTCTTATAAGATTTGATCTTAATAGTCAGACAAGTATAAGTTCTACAACAGGGGCTAACCATATGCCGTATATAGTGTACAAATCATTCAAGCTGAACAAAAGCATGATATTCTTATCTTGCAATGGAATATTGTGCTTAGACATCTGTGGCATTGAATAATATATGAATGCTCATACATCTATAAGTGTGATGGCAATGATGATGATGATGATGATGATAATAATGATAATGATGATGATGATAACGATGATGATGGTAGGTAGTGGATGTAAAAGTGGTTGTCGTCGTGTTTGCGGTGGTGCGATTTTATTGTTGTTAGAGAACACAATAAGTCAAATTAGCGACGCTCATATTCTAGAAAGATTTCACCTTTTTAATCTTTTATAAATCAAGTGCATACATTTGTACATACATACTGAACATTTAATCATCCTATCACGTTATTTTTATTTTAGATTATTTTATTGGAATAGAAAATAAAGAATTTAAAATGCACTAAAAATATGTTCATTATCTTAAATTAAATGCGAATTAAAAATAAACCAAAGAGAATTTAGTTGGTTAGATACTTTCATTAGTAATAAATCTCGGGTATATTATCTAGAACATTGGAATTTGATATGAAAGATATTTTGTGTTTCAGCATGACGGTATTTTTAAAGATATATATAAACGTAATTAGTGGTACCCAAAATTACTACTATCACATTCCATTCTTATTTCCTTTTACCCCAAAAAACCCTCATATATAAATTGGTAACATTATACAAAAACAAATTGTTCCCTACCTAAGCGCGCCTAAATATAGAATGAGTCATATTTCAGCGAGGTAAAATAAATGTAATGTAATGAATTTGTTCTATTTGGCATTATCAAAGTTTAAGACTACGTATGTAAGTAAGTATGTAGGTATATATGTACGTAAGTAAGCAAAGGTATTTGTAGTTTTTAAAATGAAAGACAAGGTTTGTCGTATGAAAGTGTGAGTACCGTTTAAAGAGACCAACAGTTTTCCTCTAGTATTCAAATGTCAGTCAAAATGCACCCGCTTCAATACACAATCATTTGTTCGTTTCTCACTCTGGCTATTGTAACCGGAGATCCCTCGACGACGTTATAATGCTATATGCTTTGTATATAGTTTCAGTGTGTTTCACAGACGAGGGCAAAATCGAGTGAGTGCGTGAGTGCGCGCGTCACACCTTTCGCGTGAGAGTTTCAAAACCCAACAATGAAAGTGATATTTGCGATGAGATGTGATGAGATGCTTTTATTTCAGATCCTCTCATTATACCATGCCGGTTTCATTAATTAATCATACAAGAATCAGCAAGTAAGCAACGTTTTATGCGATACTAAAATTATACACATTTTAAGTGGAATTATCTTATAATCACTTTATTAATTTTATCTTTAACACCATTATGTTATTTTTCATAAATACGTTGTATTATAATGTTAACTGGTTCTCAATATATAAAATTATAATATCACAAATATGTCAGATTCATAATGTAATGAAAAGCAAAAAAAGGCGTTTCATTTTCACAATGATCTAGCGTAATTTTGATATGCAATTTCTGCGCTAAAACGCTTATTAACTACATCAAAGTTTTTTTATTTTGCACAATTTATATATATATAATTAACTTTTCATTAATAAATTTAAATGAAATAAAATATTATTTGAATAGCCATTATACTGCCATAGCATAAATACTTCCTTTTTCTTAGTATTTAAATTATTTATAAGCAAGAAAGCATTCGTTTTGTTTTCCCCCATAAATATAAAACATTTCTTAATCCCAAAGTTAAAAAATATCTTGATAATGTGCTTTTTATAGTGCAGATAGTTGTATAAATAGCACATCTTGCTCTTGAATGTACTGAGTGATGCAGTTAAATTGACTAAGTGTTCTTGATGAAATGCGAGATCATTAACTTCAACTGTCAAGTCCGAATGGGGCCCGCTCTTTCTTTTTCTTCTGAAGTATGTATCCCGACCGGGCTCATATACGCGGTAGGCCATTAATTATCGGATAACCAGCACGCTGTTAATTATAGTGTTAATGAACAATGGGGAACAATGCTGGCTCTTATTGACCGAAGGTGTGAGAACTTACTGTCAATAATTACAAGCAATAGCTCAGTGACAGTGATCAGAATGTCTCAGAGTCTTTCATTTGCGCGAGAACAGAACAGTGCATACGTACTTACATCCATACATACATCCATACATCCATACATACATACATACATACATACATACATACATACATACAACATAGTGTGAATGTAATAAGCCAAGAAGAAAGGTCAAGGCTTCAATTCCTAATAGCAAGTGGTATTTATAACAGCCTGGAGGATAGCTGTTGCTGTGTCATGCATTCACGATCGCGCATGTTATTAACGCGCAAGATAACTGTGTTGTATACAACATTCCTAGTAAATGTGCATTTTGTACACACACTCGAGAAATGCCTGTAAGAATTAAAGCATTCGTCTACCAACATATGCTACAACTGCAAATACATTCTAAATTTAATGTATTCATGAGTTTTGCAAAATTTCACTATTTTCCCTTTTTCTTTATTATTATTTTCTTCTATAAAAGTCAAAGGAATTAACTTGTTTGCTGGAAGAACTTGGAAAATAAATCAACGCACAGTACATCTCTGCTATGTACTGTTATGTCCATATAATAAACAAATGTTTTCAGTTAAAATAGATTTTGCTACCGAAAGTGTTTGACCCAAAAACTACAACAATGTAAGAAACTAAGTAAGTACCTAATTAATGTGAATACAACTCTGTTAAAGAAACGCACAAAAAACTTATTTATCTAACATACTGTATATATGCAATATTAAATAAAACAAAGAATAGTATACCAAAATAAAATAGCTATTAAACATATCTAAAACTTGTTAAGTCTGTTTATTCATCGCAGTTGCAACAAATACAACAATAGATACTATATGGAGTTTATTGTTGTTTTAGCTTTTTTATATTAATAGTAAACAGAGAGATAAATATTATGTAAGCATAAAAAGTAGGTAAATAAACAGAATTTCCAGTTGATTCCAATTGTAGTTATTATGAAATCAGTGGAAAAGCTTAACTGAACTTTCCAATGATTTTATGCGCAACAATTAGTTTTCAGAGAAGTGAATGCATGTTTTTTAATAGTCCTTTTATTCAGGATCGATATTTAAAAAAAATGTAATAACATCATAAGGGTACATAAAATTAATTAATTTAAGCTATGTCAAGACCAGTTATATACTACACTATGATCTATTATAAATTTTTCATTTTGATTAGTTTCCAATTAATATTTTATAATTAGAAATATAACAATATGTCATTAATAGAAGTAATTGATTGCATAACTGTAAATCTATAGCTCACAATTTAGTAAGCTGTCAAATAGACGTAAACTAAGTAAACGTAATTAGTATTAAAATTGTAACGTAATTAATGAAGAACAAGTATTTTATAGTATAACGATGTGACCTAACAAAACCTTTTTCATTCCCAAGCGAGCAGTGTAACACGAATGAGCTTTATTACATTCCATTATATGTAAATATTAACAAGGTGCATTTATACATCAATCCATAGTACCCTGATGTGACCAACAAGGTGCATCCACAGAATGGCACACAGAAAACCGGTAACACCGGAAACAGATTTGTCAATTGAAACTTTTGCACGCATGCTGTATTCATTAACAACAAGCAAATATTGTTTTGTAAATTGATGTCAGTTTTTTTAAACAATATCTGTTTGGACAACATCAACATGAGCATTCAGAACTACTGTTTATTAACAAACTATCAAATACAATATTCACTGTTCATATTTCAATTTTTTCCACCGTCATTTCTACACATTCATAAAAACGCTCTTTAATTTTATGATGGAAAAAAGCGCTACTTTCATAATTCCATTCAACATTTCAATAATTTAATTTTAATTAAATATTTACTTAATTATTTAAAAACTACTATCTGTATCTATACGTATAGTATAGTAAAACTTCCTTGTATTAATAGTGACGTTAAAAAGACAAAGTAAGGAAGAGTTTTAATTCAGTTTATGACCATTTCATATTTCATTGATATAATAAAACGTAACATTGATGTATTTAGCATGCGAGCCCAAGCTTCAACTTCACTTTGAATGGACACTGCCGACTAATTTAATTATTGCTTTATACAAGAACTGATTGGCTTGTAACACGAAGTTAAATTTCGTATGCGATATTTTATGTGACAAAGGTTGCCATGTGGGCGATTTAGTCTTTATTGTATGCGCAGAGCCAAGCCAGCACTTGGAATGCACTTCAACTTTACCTCACCTTTATTAATTCAAATTTAAATTATATTATGCTTTGCACAAATTAATTTAACGGAAGCTTAGTAATTCGGTGGGTGCTATATTATTAGATTTTTTTTTATTATTATCTGATATTTATAGAGTAAAAACACCTACAATTACAAGCCAACTCTTTTGTTATTCAAATATCTTATTGTCATTGTCGTTTAAACATTTAAAGTTTCTAGTCAAAATTTATTATTTTTGGATTATAATAGCAGTGAAAGTAAGTTGTTTTGTAGTTTTAATGATATCCATATTAGGATTTTATGAATTAGTATAAAAACATACATTATAGAATTGTAATTTTTAACTTTAAACTAATTCATACAAATTATTCAATTTGTTTTTATGTAAACATATTTTTACGTAATCATTTTATCATCATCATATCTCTTTTTGGCTAATAAATAAATTGAAGCATTAATAAGTGCTTAAGGTGAAGAGGCGACGTATAAAAGTGATGTTAATTTTGTTATTCCAAGTAATAAATCAAAATTTCTAATCTTATTAGTATGAATTGCGTAAAGCAAATATTTGTTTTTGGTCATAATAAAACAATATTCTTTGAACCAATATTGAATATGGATATTGAGATGACTAGATAGCTTCTATAATAAACTATACGATGCTTGTATTTAATCGTGAATATCTGAAATTACGTTAGAAAGATATACATATTCATGAGGATTCTCTATATGGAATGCGGCACTCGTTAGGCGGATTTGGCTTGCTCCGCAAACCATTAATTTCTGCACTTTCAAAATTAGGAAATGTTTCTTGCGATGTTACTACGACTTGACCGTATCTCTTTATTCAACTAAACCAAGATCAAATAACGTTTTATATCAATTAAAATTTCGGCTGTTGAATCTACGTGCATCTATTACGAAACAAATTCTTCCATGAAATTTGGATCGTTTCTATCCTTTGCTAATGTTTAATGTGTAGCATAATAATCTTCATTTATCAGGGTTGGCTGATTATTTTTTGTAAGCTTAAAATGGGCGTTCATTTATCCACTGATTCTCCAGTTACTGACCGCTTTTGTGCAAAATTCAAATATGTACTAATAACGCTAGACGCATTTTTTAAATAAATCGTTTGCACAGGTCATCTTCAACTTTGTTATCTTGCGTTTATTGTCTTTTCAAAATAGCTATTTTTAGGCATAGATTTCTTAAAATTATTATATATTAATAGCACTAAATAGGGCTTTGTATTTATTAATTACCGATATCTTCCAACAAATTTTATTTAATTTCATAACAACTCTGACTTGAGAATTGAAAACCACTGCAGTTTAAGATTACCCATTACAAAACTTTTTTGTAATAACTTCCAACCTTAATAGTTGATAACGTAAAAATGCGGTGGTCAAGTAATTGCATTTTCTAAGCAATGCATTTGAATTAATATTAAAGGTAATACGTTTTTATAATCACAAACAATATGTATTTTATAATAATTTACATGTAAATAATTAAAACTTCCATTGTTGATTTAATATAATTAGAGTAGCCTTTGTGTTGTCGAAACCGATTTGTTTTAATCGTCTGTATATAAATTCAGCAATTGGTCATTGTGTTTTATAATAAACGATTGATTTCATTATTTTACAAGTTATAGTTTACGATTGCTATAAAGAAATTTCATTTTTAATCACCTACTTAAATTACCCTATAAAACAATATCGGTATTACATTACTGTAATGTGTAATATGAAATTTGTTGCTACTTGTAAGCAAATGTATTTATTTGCCATGCTGTAGGAATATTAGTTTGCATTTATTAAAACATTACTATAAAAAGAATACCACTGTATAATATAACTACTATATAGCAAATATCTTATTTCTTAATTATCCGAAGCGGAAATGTTTTATATAACGTTTATAATGTAGAACTCAATTTTCAATATGAATTCAGTCAGAACAATTTACTCAAATCCAAATGGAGTGAGTACTTTCAATCAGGAAATAAAATTATCGATGATGTTTTTTTTGCTTTACGTATTAATCATCTTTAAAGCAGACAGAATTTTCTTGATAAAATGAAAGTCGCATATCCATAATTACAAGAATAAAGATTAGAGGCAGTATAAGGATAAAAACAAAATCTTCTGTACCTTGAAATCACCGTGTAAAAGTATAACCGTGTAATGCAAGTACTGTGTAAATAGAATGATGAGTGTATTTATTCCATTAATTTAAAAGAGAATTTAATGTAAAAATTGAGTTCAAATAGTACCTACCTATGTACTTAGTATATCATAATAATAATAAAAATTGCAAGGTGGTTTTTTATCAATTTACAATACGTATATTTGTGCGATGGTAAAAAATATTCAGAGTTGAATTGAGGGTTTTGCAGTATGCATTTCTATACGCATTCCGCATACTAAACAATAGAGTTTTCAAGTGAATACTCCATGCATATGCTATATGGATGCTTTAAATTGCAATTGCACTTGCGTTGTGCGTATTCTATATATGTATGTATATATGATTAAATGTGTGATGCTTTTCGACGTTTTAAGATTATAAAGCCGGTGCTTTGTGTATATATGCAGTGCTTGTTATGCATGCACAGTTATTTCCTACAAATCTGTCATATTAATGTTAGTAGTTGGTTGTTTTGATTTCAAATGTTGTAACTGTCTCAAGTTTTGGAATGCATATGTGCAGAAGTCGCATATGTTGTAGATTTTAATGATACCCAGTTGATGATAAAGCTTGAATGCGTTTCTGAGTTGTTTAAAAACCGCATTTCTGGCTTTATCAAATGAACATTTGCTATAAACAGATTATCAATTATAACAATCAAATTCGATGTTTCAAAATGAAACAATGTATGTAAATGAAAAGCTGGATGATGAGTTTAGAGTTTCATTAACGCATAGCTACGTATATTTTTCAATAATAATAATAATAAATCATACAAATAATAAAATTAAATAAATCATTATATAAATTGGTTGAATCAATAATAAAAATATAATGTGTTCTAGTTTTCTACTTACTTTCGCACCATAATACATATTAATAAATATATATATTAATTGCAATGTGTAATTAATCTCGTAGAGCATATTTGAGGAATGAATGATTATATGTATATAGAGAATGTGAGAATGAGAGAATGAGTATAGAGTGTATTATATGGTAGGTAGTATAGAATGATGTTGGTGATAATAAAAATGAAATTTATAAAGTTGATGAGAGAAGTTTTGGGTGCGAAGTACGGCAGCAGTTTGGTTGCGGCGTTATAGAAGTGAGCTTGGGGTTTGACCGAAGTCCTGCAGTGCTGCAGTGCTTTGTGCAGCTCGCCAGGCATAGACACCGGCAACAACCCGCTGTGCTAAATAATATGTAATCCACATCAATCAACTTTAGATTAGTTTTAATATTGGTGTAGCTGTAGACGAGCTGCTAACTCTGCATCTCATCAATAAAACGATAGTATACAATAGAAAATAGCATTGCGTTACCAATACCAACACCAACACCAACATCAATACCAACAACACCAACACACACCCTTCGATACCTGATTCCAACTTTGACGTTTACTCTTACTCACAAATAGAACACTCTCAATTACCATTCATTTATCGAAAGCCACACGTAAAGAAATAGAAATTAATCAATATGTCGTCGCGCAACTAAGTAATATAGATTAATAGAAACACAAAGGAATAGTAATATGTTGAAGTGATGCGAGATTAGGAAAGATGGAACCCATCAGAGGCTTCAACAGACACGTGGCATCGCACGTTCTCTTCACTCAAAGACATACTATTAACAAGATGATATTATAGCTAATTAAAGTTCGGTTGCTTGTTACTCCCGATAATGTAGTAGTAGCGATTTGAGATTCGAGCATTTTGATGATATTGGATAGTAGTAGTAGTGGATCATCAAAATGTGAGCGCAGATTGCAGGAAGTAATCAATCTTTACTTGCATTGTACGAGTTCTGGACATTTGCTACATACGCAAACTGATTTAATGAAGAACGCTTTGCGAATGTTGCATATTTTGAGATGACTTTGAATTTTCTACCGTATTATGCTGCTAACTAAGTCATCCTCTCTCTCTGTGCACACACACACACACACACACAGTTTTAAAGTTAAAGGGAACCCTCTTTTTAACCTATGACATTTTTCATGAGTCATGACAGTCGAGCCATGTATCCTCTTTTTCTAAACCAGCCCCCATATACACGTATGTATACTACACATTGTACTATATATTATACATATATGTATATATATTTGATTGTTTTAGATAAAACGTATATTGGCCAAATACAAATGAAACAATGTCCCTAAACATTAAATTTAATATATAAGTATACAAGTATAATAATAGGTAAAAATAAAAAGACCGATTTTATTCACTAAAAGGCGCAATACGCTTAAATTTTTGCCAAATTGATTTCAAGTTCGACAATTGACCTACTAATTATCTGAAGCATCGTTATCATAACTCACTGTGTATACATTATTATAAAACAATACGTAATCACACTTCACAGAGGTGAAAATGTGAAAAACAATCCGTGTCAGGGCATGCATAAAAATATTTTGCGAGCCAATGAAATCAAAGTCTATATGTAAAGCACTCACGCTCTAAATCAGTGCTTGAAAGTTATAAATTAATTAAAACGTGGTTTTGGAAACAATAAACGTGATATTTATAGAGGTCATGATGTTGATACTGAAAAGGTCCAGTTTCGATCGGGTACTTCTATCCCATACAGATTATAATTACTGGTCTGCATGTGAAGTTTACGGGACACGCGATTGATGAGGAAAAAAGGACGTGTATTAATTAATTCATGATTTGCAATGGGAATTAGGATTAAACTGCCATGGTCAGAGTGAACAGAAACGGGGTAGGTTTCAACAAACATTCGATGAATGCAAATGCTTTCAAACTGTTCGATAATGCATATGCAACATCTTTATACTACTAGAGAGAATACAGTAGCCTGCATGATAGTCAAGATAATTCCAGTTTTCTCTCATAGACTTGTAGCAATAAATCGTGCTGTACACAGGAGACGGACATTTTAATAATGAACGCCACACCATTCTGTACTCCGTCCGTAGGCTGTGCGCTTAAATTGTCAGCGATCTCTATCCGTGAGGTCCACTTACTTTCACAAATCTCAACGATGTATGAATGATTAACAAGATTTGTCAACCACTTGATAATTTCAGATGTCAGAAAGCTAGCCACATTGCACTTGTGAACTGAAATTCAGCAACTGCAGCATCATCTCATTGTTGCTTACTTTTCAGAATTACTATATCATATTATATTATATCACTCTTAAATGATTCTACATCTACACCATTCAACATCCCTTATATTGTTTAATAATAAATTCATACAAGCGCAACTTTACATTTAGATATCATCAACTGATATCATAGCTTGGATACTATTCTTGACATTAATGTATGTGTCAATTGTGTTTTTATGGCATTCATATTTTCCCATACAAGCACACATATACATTGCTAAATCAAACATTACATCTAGATGCAAAAACGACAATAAACTCATGTGGTCATCACCATATATGAAATTGAGTAAAAGCTGCAGAATTAATAAAATGCAAATATCGTTCGTATAGTAACATGTATGTATGTATGTATGTATGTATGTATGTATGTATGTATGTATGTATGTATGTATGTATGTATGTATGTATGTATGCATGTATATATATATACTAAACATTACTTTGTCAAAAATAATTATGAATTTTATTACCTATCACAATTAAAATTTCCGCAAAACTATCGCGACGTAATGTACACATATTAATGGAATTTACTTATTAAGATAAATATTTTATTATTTACTTGGCTCTATACTAATATTATCTTATTTAAATTATTAATAGTTATATCAGTTGGTGAATCAATTATTTACAAACAAGCATGCAGCAATTTAAAATCATATCACAATCATAATCAAATGCTTATGTTCGTTTATTATTAGCCGGAACGATAGTAGCACCAACAACTTCAAAAGCTTCAATTAATCAACGGATATTAGTTTTATTGCATACGAACTTACAAAAGTATGTGTATGTATGATAATTGCAATTTAATGAAAATGTAGTTGTAGCGTGAGAGACAATACGTGTGTATAACATAGGTAGGTAAGTAAAATTTACTTTTAGTAATGCAGTAGGCAGTAGCTGTACGAGTAATTGAAATCATTCTTATAAATTAAACACTTCAGTTTTGTGACTTTTATGTAATTCTCAGCACTGTAATGAAAATGAAAATACAATCTTTCATTACAACCAGTTAATCATCTCAGGTTCTATTTATTAAATATATGTAGTAGGCTTGTACTCTACTTTTCACCGTTGCTTTGACTTCAATAACCAGATTTCGAATGACGTTGCAATCTCATTGAGATATTTGATGTGTAATATCATCCAATTATACGAAATTTTTAACATACGGTTTGTAACAATTTTTTAATCATTATTAAAATCTCAGTTTGATATCCAAATATATTATTGTAGTTAAACTGAAACTTTTTTTTATTTTATTTTCAAGATAATTACTTATAACAATGACAGTCATAATATGCACCCTACAATGTGAGATGTTAATGAGGTTTTCATTCAATAATCAAAACAACTAATTTCGAGATTAAATATCCAAGATTAAACAACCCTAAAAAGTAATTAATTCTTAAACGTTCTTATAATACAACCTAATTAAGACAACAAAACAAAAGATATTAAACTTGATATTATTTTTAAACAATGTAAAATAAAACCAATAGGTGTTTATCAAAAACTTTAATCACAATTAAAGATTTTGATTTCTATTTTATTTCAAAATCGCAGTAAAACGTTTTCGCTTTAAACTCAAACGAAAACCATTTTAATTTAGTTTGTCTATTACTTTCATTTCAATGCGAGTTATGTGTTATCTTTGAAATGGAAACCATTATAAAACAATATTTATAAAAATAAAAAGTGTGTTCTTCTAGTAATTAAACCATATGTATAAACTAAAATTTAAGAAGTTTAATTCGTGTAAAAAATAAAAGTCAATATAAACATTAATATTCCAAATTTATCCGATTTTGAAGCAGTAATAAAAAAAGCAATAAACAATATCCTGATTGATTCAAAGATGAAAAACAAGAAATGAGATTAGGCAAAAATGACTGTCCCTGTGTCTGTGCATTATTGATAATCGAAGGAATCTATAAATATAAACACCTTTTTGCTTGGGAGATAAAAAGGTGCAATCTATTACTGTAATTAGTAATTAGAAAAGAGCTGGCTTTAAGTTTTTTTTAATGGTGCATGCATACTGTCTGAAAAATTTGAGATCAAGGAAAAGTTTAGCTCTAAAAGCTTAGAATAAACGTGAGTGACATATGGTTTAGTTCTCGACAGATGCGTACTAAATAATAAGACTCATTTACTTTCTGGCACTAATTTTAGCGCGCTTCAAAACCGCAACAACCAATTTTAAAATTAATTTCTCTTCTAAAGAAATATCAAGCGAGGCGCTTTAAAGAATTCCCCATTTCTCAAAAGCGCTATAAACTGAACCATTAAAAAATCTATTTACTAACATCATAGACATATAACAGAGATCATAAAAATGATCATGTTGAAAACTTGAGTGGTCTAGTCACTAATTAAATAATGCACGATTATAATTTTATCATTGATACCAAACTGGAAGCTTCCTGTAATAATGTTTATCGGTTTGGCAGACAGATAGTGTAAATACATTATTATTATTATGAAATCAACTTAAAAGTTTTAGTATTTATCGATTGAGAAATAAAGCGCAAATAAAAAATATTTTATGTAGTGGATGATTGCTATTTTGCATTTAGGTTTTAAATTTCCTGTTAAAATGTTTGTTATAAGATTTATAAAATGCATCCTGCGTCTATATCCAGCTATATCCTCAATGAATCATAAATCGATTATTCATAAAAATGTAAATGTTATCTTTTAAACGTATTAATATTAATATTAACAGAAGATAATTATATGTAAACATAAAATATCCTTACTATTAGTTTGTTTGATTTGGCACCGAATAATCTATGCGTAGCAATTAATTCATCCAAAATATTGTGGTCAATATAATTTAGCGTAAATGTGTAAAAAGTATATTAATTTTTTCTGAACAGAAATGATTCTGTAATATATAAATATATATATTATAAGATTAGTAAATGTAGATAATAATCACACAAACAAACAAACAGATGAATTTTAATTTCTAGCTGGAAAACCGGTCCATTATTTAACAGACACTTAACATCAAAATTATAACATTTACGATATTAAATTAGAAGATTATTTGAATAGATATGAATTCAATTCGCTCTAATTAGACCGCAATTAAATAATTAACATTATTTATTATTGATATCTAAAAATATTTTCCAACTCTAAACATTCGAATTAGAAGAAGACTGATATGTTTATTCCTAGAATACTGTGCGGTTGATGGCACATTTTTAATTAAACAAATATTGTTTTAGATAAAATACTAATAAGTCATAATAAAAAAACAGAAAAATGCTATAATTGTTAAAAGATACGTAAATAATTAATATGCCGCAGTAAGAAAACTACGAAAAAGCTTTTAGACGAAATTACCTCTTTTTAAAAATAGACTTAATAAATAAAATTTTTATGAGGTTTGGAACGAATTAAAAATTGTTAAATGGTTAATTAATGTATGCACATATTAAATTTCACTCCATTCTAATCATTAACAATAAAGGTAATTAAAAAGTGAAAAATTATTTTATTCATCAAAATTCGCCTGTAATAATTTAAATAATTTATTTTCTGGATCGTACATATTTCCATGAAATCGAATTTTACCTATTATATTGATATAATTGATGTGGTTATGCAAATAAATCCTTTGTATTATTCTCAATATAAATTTTTAATACAATTCATATTAAAACTGACAATAATAGCCATTATAAAATATTAACGATTCTATAAGCGCGCGTTTTTCCAATTCTTCAATATTCTCTCGTGTGCGCCCACAAATTATCCTTGTTTTTTTTTGTTTTGTTGTTGCTGAAATCAATGCAGTGAGTGCCGAGCGCGCTAACTAAACTACTAATTAATTCCTGCAGTTGGATTGGAAGAAAAACAAATAAAAGTGTATGGAGTATAGGGTGCATAAAATATTTGAGCTTGCATCATTTGAATTAATAAAACAGATATCTCGGTTTGGTATAATTTGGTTATATTTCATGGTGTTGGTGTCAGTTGCCTGAGTTAAATGACCTATGGCAGACAGTATTACGCAACATCTAATGTACTAGCATTAATTTTAGCTATGAAAATGTATGTTTCAAACTATTTTTTAAGCGGAATGTTTATTACACCCTAACAACTGAAAATATGTTAGTGTTTTTAATAATTCATCAAATCATTCTAAGTAAATATTTACTTATACCAAACACTAATCTCGACTAGATATAAAAACTGTTATTATTTCTCTTAAATGAAAAAAATCTAGACTAAAGTTTGTGCAATTTGAAGTTATAATTAGTATTTTCTATAAGTAAACTAAAAGCAAATAACAAACAGTAAATTGAGTTTGTCAATAAATAAATAAATTACTATTATTTTTCAGCTCGGTGTAAAATGAAAAATAATAATAATGCGTTAAAATTTATTTTATCATAAAGCGGTTTTATGATGAAATACGCTATAATTTAGTGTGGCAAAGTTTATTGCAATCAATATTTGCAAAAGTTTTAATTAATATGTATTTTTTATAAAAAAAATCAGCAAATATTATTATCAGTTTTATTAATATTGCATTTGAATGTTTTATTAAAAACCCTCTGATAAATATTACAACGAGATCATATAAATAGATATCAAATCCAAAAATGATGCGAAAATTGTAGAATATTAAAAACTTTCTTATTTTATATAATACAATAAATGGAAGAGCTGGAATAATTTTAGTGTATTTCTGTAATATTTCCTTTGTTACTTACAATCTACATTCCATATTGCCTACCATATAATTAGTGTTTTGTGGTGAAAGTAACTAAGATTTTTACGAAACGCGCAAAGTTGTTTAATTTTTCTGCGCATTAATCATTTTTTAAGAATGTAGATGTTATAGTTGCACGTTTTAAAATGTTGTAATTTATTATTAGTTAGGCTACCACGACTTAAGCGCAGGTGTAAGTTCAATTATCGTTTGATGGGGTTGCTCATATCACCGATTTGCATGCTTGATAAATTGTTATACGAATTAACGAGATATTAAGAAGTAATTTTTTTGTATTATTTTGATTTTTATCAGAAAGAAACCAGTTATAAGCAATGCCAATGAAAAAACATTTCCTGCGAGCGCAAAACGTAAATAAAATTGAAAATCAATATTTCCTATATAGAATTATTTTTTTTGACAATTATCTACATCCTGTATCAATTTATGAATAATATAAGTTGTATCTGTATCCTTGCCAGAATGTGTTTTTTATGAATTATTTTTGTTCGTTTCTCGTCTACACGCGGAGAATTTCAAAGATCCAATTACTCAAATATATTTACTCACCTAATTAGCCACTTTTGCTAGGCGCATCTCAAATAAATTAACATTTTCTTTACTTTTAGATCATACAACATCCTTTAATTAATATAATGCATCTAACTTAAATGAGACCAGACAGCTATTATGTTGATCTAAATAGGATAGTGATGTATTCACTTTTGGAAAGATTTAAACCAAAGTTACAACAACGTAAAAAGCGCAACTTGTATAATCTTATTAAATTATCGTACTTACAACCAAGTCCAGCCAACAAACGGATATTCAACACTTTAAATTTAATTCAATATAACATAACATACCCTAATTAATTTCAACTTCAATTAATACTCTTGATCAAATACTGAAAACACCTACAAATCATTAATTTTATATGCATAATAGTATTAACACTAAAATATTACATAATACAAATTGAAAAAAAAACTGTATTGTACATACACACTAACACATTAAGTTGATATTTAATTTATCTCTTTTACACTAGACGTTAAATGGTTTTGAAGTTACCGACATTAGCGGCTGCCAGAATGGCATTAGATTTTTTATTTTTATTTTGGATGGTTAGGTACCAACACCTTTCTCCATCACTCACGCAAATCAAATTCGTTCCATGCACAACTGTTTCCAAAAGTAATTATATTTCATTTCCTCTTACACACGTTTAGAAATTCATTCGATACGCATTTTAAACAATCTTAAATAAATCAATAATCAATGTTTTTTATATATATCTATATACATATATATTCGGTCTACGGTAATTAGTGGTCGGGCGCTATTAAGCTCACACGAAATAAAGTTTTTTGGTTGTGGTTTATTTAGGAGTTTGCAACTGGTGTGATTGTTTGCCTTTATTTATAGCTTAATCATTAAATCATTTTTTTATTTTTGTGTCGTTTCCAGAGAGAGTTTAGGTTTTCTTTCCAATAACATTTAATTCAGAATGAAATATTGGTTGGGGAATTGCTAGCGAATAGTAAAAACTACAAGATGCTTTGATAAAAATTAATGTATAGTATGGATTTTCTAAATTTATACGAATTGAAAGTTAGAGATTGAGAGCTTGAAATCAGTATCACAGCTAACTAGCAATTTTCAATCAACAATAATAAAAATGGTTAGTTGGATACGTATTGTCAAAGATCTATTTATTATTTTGCGATGTTTTAGAGAAATCAACAAACCATTATAATCCCAATTTTTATAATGAAAAGCTTATTGGCTGTTTCGAATGTATTCTTTATATTAAAATAACAATATTAATAAATCGACATTATCGTATTGTGAAAAAAATTCTAGTTGTTTCAGCATTTCTTAAAAATCAAATTGAAATGACTATTCCGTATGCAAATATAAATATTTGCATTAGAACCATGCAAGATATTAAAGTTTATGCTCTAATTAATATTTCTTTAAATATATTAAATAAATTTCATATTATAACAAACAGTGCATATTTGATAAACATTTTAATTAAACTGGCAATCGAGTATTTTCGCTACAAATACAAATATATTTCAGTAATAAAAATTATCGAATTTTGTTATAATTATATACAGTATTGTGAAATGGTAACAAATGAAATGTCTTTTGATAAGTCAGAGGTGATAAAATATCTGCGACTCTTTTTCGCATTATATAATGTCATAAAATTGTAAAGGGAAGACAATCGAATCGACGTTATCGGGAATATTTTGCTCATTTTCATATTCGTGTACAATATGTTTAGAATTTTTAGTAAGTTGCATTTTTAGCCAATATATATATATATATATAAACTGAAGATGATAAATTATATTTAGTTGAATGTAAAAATGTCATAAAAGTTAATTATGGAAAGCGAAATGAAAATCGAAAACTCGTACCGGAAAGAGGGCATGAAGACCACTCAGGAAATTGCGCTGCCCTGTTTAAGGAAAACTTTTTACAACACACAACATCCTACAACAAGTCTAAGGGTGCGCCTTTCCAATGAATCTAATCTATCAATTTACATATCATAGATCCAACCCACACTTCTCATCAGCTACTCCACAACAATTCAGCAGCCATTTGTTTCGCAACAATGACACTTAATATATATCAACATTAAATAAGGAAATTGCAAACGCGCATATAGTAAATATAATATTTATTCGAATGCGCATATCATTTTTGTTTTGAATTATGTTGTCAGAAGGCTGATTATCAGTGTGCGGTCTAAAACTAAAACTAATCTGCAATCGAGATACAGCATATTGTTGTTGGGCGACATACGTATTCTGTTACATGATATCGTTCAAATGGAACGAAATAGAGATGTGTTTTATAGACTAGTTGAGCCCCCAAAAACATTTTCAAAGACGCGCTCGATTTATTCCGCATCGTCCGAAATGTTGGATCCATATCATCATTATGACAACTAACCCTACAAAGTATGTTAATCTTCCTAACAGTGTTTACTGAGGCGATTTAATTTCAGAGACCGTTTAATATATACGTTTTAATTCCATTATTGTTAATAACTAAATAACATTCGGGTGTGTAATTCTTTTGTTACTCACTTAAAAACATTTACATTTCAAAAATTAATTTCATTCCATTTACATTTATGCAAAATTCTAATTTTAGCGCATCTATATTTAACTATCTATATAAATATTTATAAAATACACTTGTTGTAAAAGTCATCCTACGCTGATATTTTATTTTATTGATAAATACCAAATAATATAGGGAATTAATAATCCATACATATTTGTGTACTCAATCGGATTAATTATTATTATTTATAAAACTGAAATGCAAGCACTACCTCTATTATATATAAAAAAAATTCATAAACTTTTAACACTGGTATTGATCATAAATATACGTATTCATATAATAATACATCAGTTAAAATATTATTCTGCATTTACTTTATCTATATACATGTAGTATTATATACATATATGTAGGTACATATATAGTAAAATGATCTAAGTATTGTGAAATACGTAGAATGTTAGAAATGATAGCAATCTGTAAAAATAAAATCGAAATCGACTTCCACTCAACGTTACTCTGTTGTTATTCGTTAGATGTGTGTTATTTTTTGGTATGTTTGTGTAATGAGTTGAAGTGCTTCAATTTCCCAAACTCATGGTTTTTGATCGCATCATTCAGATGACAGTTGAATTTCTCCCGCCTGAGTACCTTAAATATTTATTCAGTAAGTTACGTCTGTAGGGACATTTGGCGAGGCATTTCCTTTATTGCAAAGGAAACAAGCCAATTATAAATGTTGACTTTTTAACAGGAACAATAGTTGAGTAAAACAATTGGAATTTCTTTGAATATATAATTGAGATATGTTTAGATGGCAACGAAGAATGTTAGCAATTTCAACCGCTAAGTGATTTCAGGGTAAAACATGTTACTTTTTAAAGATTAATGTCTCGAACATTTGTAACGCAATGTCAATGTTTGTCGCATCCATTCGCAAAGTATTAACAAACATTTTTTTCCTCAACATCTTCGCCGAGATTCCCCCCTTTTGACAAGAACATTCGTCAATCAATATTTATGCACGCGTGAGATTCATGCATTTCCTACGAAATTAAATTTTAGCGAAATATGCGCCTCTGATGCGATTCTGATACCTATATACATCCATCCATACCTTCGTAACAAATCTGATTGCTCTCTAAGCTTGAACACATCAACACATAGAAAACTTTCAAAGGTGATAACTTGAATTTGATGCAATGGAAATGGAATGTTATTAGTTTTACTTTTGCATAGATACATACAGCATATGTATATATGCACAAACCAAACAAGTTTACAACTAATCATGATTTCGTTTTTAGAACTTCAATTAACAAGATTCAACAATCTGTCATTAAGATTAAATATATTATTACTATAAAGTGATATTCGCAATGCACCACTGTCATCTTCATGATCGTTCTACTCCTTTAATCTCACTGACATTGCACAAGCAAAACATTTCTGCAACATATACTTAAAATATTGCTCTGGATACAACTACACTACATGATAACTATGTTATACTTGTATGATACGAGTATATATATATACCTATATTGTATATATATGGATATATTGAGAAGGAAAGAGAGAGATAGAAGGAGAAAGAAGTTTCTTCAAATTAGGGTTGCTAGATTTTGCGATGGAATAATATCAAATCATTTATGTATAACAATATTAAAATAAATCACTTTACTAATGATAGTTTTTTCTTTCTTTATATATTAACTGTAATTGCATTAAAATTAAAATTAAAATTAAGTAGTATTCATTTATTATAATTTTAATGAGAAATTCAATTAAAATCAACCCACGCACGTATCTTTTAATAAAATCATTATTATTTTAATGCAAAACACACTATTTTTAGGAATACGTTATTGCCTGATTAATTTAATCACATACATTTTTAATTACTAGTATCTTCGTGTTTTAATTAAAATAAAAAGCTACATATTGATGAAATTCCTACTCAGTTTTAACAACATATTTATAATAATTGATTACTTATGCAATTCATTGATAGACTTTCTATTAAAACATGGTGAAGTGTATTTGTCTAGATAATTATTTGATGATGATAAGTACTTTTGGTATTGTTTTATTATCAAGATTTAAATCAATATTATGTTTCTTACTATAAGTAGAAAGTTGTTAAATGATTCTCTTTAAAAACAAGAAACATGCTAATTTTTTAATACGAGAATAAATCATGTGTATATACCCGTATAAGTAACTGCTAGCTATGGCTAGATAAACGTGTAGAATCAATTAATTATTTAACATAAAAATTTTGGAATTGTACGAATAAATATTGTATGTATGTGTATTGTATATGTAAATGTATGTCTAATGTCTAGTCCGATTTTTCATAACCAGATGATTTAAAAGAGTATTTTTATACTCATCAACACTTTTACAAAGTGAACTCTGTTGAAAATATAAATTAATCGTCTACATTTTTTTGCCAGCAAAATGTTTACGCCCATGGCACGAGATATGACTAAAGGAATTAATCACATTTGTATATATTAATAAACAGGCAACTCCTTTGCTTTAAATCTATTTAAAGTTAATAATCACATTAAGAAGGAAAATAAACTCTAACAATATACGTAAGTAGTAGTATGTTTATAAAGTAATATAATATAATAATTTACATAGGTCAGTGTGAAACGTGAAAGAGGAGATGAAGAAAAACAGCAAAACAACAACAAAAAAATCGCAATGGTTGGTTGCAAAAATAATTCATGTGTAAAATATTTTTTAAAGCAAGCGTGTAAAAAGAAGTGAAAACAATGTTACGTAATAACATATGGCAAAGTTATGAGCGAGAAATTTTGACAGGGCATTGATGTCTGTTGTCTAACATCGCTTTTAAACGAACAAGCGGAAATCGTAGATTATTTTCCAATCCAGCTGTTTTTAACATATAGGCATGCGAGAATAATAATTGGTTGAATGGGCGACACATGCATACGTATATATGTATGTGTAATATAGTATGTGTATAGTATAATGATAATCTATTCATGCGATTTTGAGTATTATATAAAGGATTGTGTGTGTGGTGTGTTTTATGCTCGTCTTGTCAGAATGTATAAATCACAAAGTAGCTTTAGCAAAAAGTGAAAAATATGCAAATATGCAAATATGTGTAGGCTCGGTTTAAGTAAATAAACAATTGTTTAACCGTCAAAGTAGTTTAGTTCTCTTTTCTAACTTGCAGGAATGATTAATGTTCGGACTAAAATGTTTCGCCATTCTCACATATTACTTACGTCTCGCCTACACGTAAAACTTGAACCTATTTTGAAGCGACCAATTGTAAGATAATTTATGGAAGTGTAGCTTAAATAAATCTCGACCGTGTTAGAATCATTTCAGGTATTTTCGATTTGGAAATGGTAAAATTATTCATAACTAGACATCTCAATTTAACAATCATGTTTGGAGATAAATCGCCAACTAAAACGACCTCAACTTTCATTTGCAACCCAACAAAGAAACGCTTATTATACACCACGACAGGTGCGCATCTTTAAAAAATGTGTTTTTATGCTCTTTAAAGCTTTAGCACTTACGCTGACATTTTAGCAAACAATACATAATACTAATTAACAAATTACAACTGCAAAAAAGCATGCTTTTATAAGCGAATTATGAAAAAATTCATTAATGCAGCTAAAAAGCTTTTATTTTAAGTCTCACTAATTCCACCTAGAATTTTGTTTGTGGATTTTATAATAACAACATACTATAGGCAAGGTAGAAAAACATACATTTACACGTAGATAGGATATGTATTGTAAAAGAGATTAAATTTTTAAGAATTATAGTAAATTAACGATGGAATTAAACAATACAAACAATACTTTTCCTGTTATTAATTGTTTCCAGTCAAGATATTGTATGTATAATTAATATTTCCTATTAAAATCAATTAATAACACACCATCGCTGATAAATAAAACAAGAAAGTGGAATAAAAATTTTGTGAGACAGGTGCACATCGAAACGCATTTGTTTTAATCTGACCAAACAATTCCAAGACAAATATCTCAAAAGTAGTTGTATTATTTTTTTTCGAAACAAATTATTGTAGATAAACACAATGTAGGCTTAACGAAATGAACTATCTATGCAAATGAATCGTTCCGGCCAATTTTAGAATTGTTTATACCTACACTCTGTAACGAGATTAATGTACACTGCAAATGTACGCATTGTCTAACTTTCATCTAAACCGCCATGCACTTTGTTTCAACTTATTTGTGAAAACAATCATTTATTTCCTTTACTCCCAAAAAAATTCTTTATTTATATACCACACATGTTTTGCCACTTATGTATACAATTCGTAATTTATACGAAAAGTAACCGATTGTATAATTTACAACCCATTAATTGTAATTCTTAAAATAAACTTAATCGCTCATAATTTTATGAATAATAAAAATAGGTATTATACATATACAGGAACTAATAAATTAAGCATATTTATTAATGTTGTCAACATTTTGATATTTGATTTATTATATTTATTAAATTTGATTTTAAATTATGCGCCAATTGTGTAAATATATTAATATCAATATCGGCACTATTAAATCGTATATATGTAATCATAAATTTTCTATATTTTAGAAACAATGAAAAATTTCATTATGTAATACTACTATTTATAACACTTTTCTTTCTATTATTGTAGAATACTTATACCTAAGCATTTCAATAAATACTTTAGTAACAGTATAGTTTTGTTGTAAATAATTAACAAATTATGTAATAGATTTGGTGTTAGAATGTATAATTTATTTACAATTAATGATAAAGTAGTAAAATCATAAAAATTTTCAATTTATTTATTAATTCATTCACATTGTTGATGGTTTTATTATTATTTAATTAATTTTTCGTAATTATTCATCAATATTAGCAAGGTTTTTATGATAATGAATTATGCAATTTGTTAATAAACTTTCTATTATAAATATCAGTCTATCAAATTACAATTTGTTAAATTTTTATGGGCAATTAAAATGTTTTATTAGTGGAATTTAAAATGTTACAAAATTTCATAAATCAATAGCCAATAATTTTTAAAATCAATAATTACAGGAAAAAAGTGTGATAAAATCGTGGCTTAATGTTAGTTATTTTAATTAATAAATTCTCTGATTCAATTTATTTTGTGCAAACAATAAATTACATGCATTTCGTTTCGTACCCGAAAAAAGCTTATTTATATACCACACATGTTTCGCCACTTATTTATACATTTCTTAATTTATACGCGAAATATCTGATTGAAAATTGTATAATTTAAACAACACACATTGCAATGAAGGCTATCAATTTTCTTTGAATGGGACCAACACTATATATATATAAAATTAAATCTGATATATACGTCCTGATGAATTATGTAAAATATAAAAAATTTTGCATAATGCTTTTTTTATTTACAGGTGAAAGAATAAATAATAATAAAGCAGTGTGTATGATAATCAAAAATAAATTCAATTTTGATATACAAATAAGATTAAGCGCAATTGAAAAATGTGAAAAGAAATCGTTTATTTATCAAGATCTATTTCAGCATGACAAACTATAATAAGATATTTTTTTCGCCCAATAAAAATTAATTATTAATAATCAATTATTTACACGAGCATTCTTTGCAATTCTTATCAATACATTGCATGCTTTTTAGATTGCAAAAAACACATATTTATGATGTTGTACATTGTGAGCGATTAGATCATCAATCGAACGATTATATAAATTAAAATAGATAATTAATTATTCTAAAGTATGCCGCAGTAATAATAAATAAACGCGCGCTTATTTTTTATTAATTGTGTAAAAGGAATTGCATCATAAAGTTATATCTTCGAAGTAAATTGATTCATAGTTAAACCTTGCGCTTACGAAGCTAACTCATAATTTACACCTTCACTGTCGAAAAATATAATCAACATCGTGTGCATATTTGAAGGCATTAGCCTTGCTTTCTTTGGTCGAGGTGATTGCGAGGTCTTCCACACCGCGCATTTCTCTCTTTCAACGAGTGAGATTGGGAGTTTTCTTTTAAAATGAAAGAGTCGGGAATTAATGAAAATGAAAATGTTGAAAATCTCCTATTGGGTATATTGTAAAAAATTGCGCTGCAGAAACTGAAAGTCACTGCAAGAGGATGGTAAAACAGATACTGTGCAAGTGATTGCTCTAATCAGCAGAAAACTACTGCAACGTGATTAATGGATTTTTAGAATAAATTTACGTCAGGAACATATTGATTATATCTCTTGATATAAACGATTGAATACGGTGGTAAAAAAAAATTTAAAAAACATTCTGTGAATGAAAGGGTTGAAATATTCATTTTATCAGAACATCAAAAATATTAATTCCCTATAACAGATGTATTTTATGCATCGGAATAAAAGCTAATACAAATACGCCTAGCTGAACTACAAAACTGAAATCTCTCTATCCAAAATTAATGGGGACAAAAAAAATATGGATATTTATTTATATATGTATTATCCAGGCTAACATATTATAGTTATATTATTTTTATTTTTGATAATTATGTTTTGAAGGCATGTAAAGCTTTTAGTGATAGATGGAGCGCTCATGAGTTGTTGCAGAACCGTTACTTTGAATATTGTATGAATTGATTGAGAAACGCATTAATTAATGAAATTACTTACCATCATTAATTTTGAAACTGTATGTATTGAATACTTAGAAAACTAATTAATAGAAAAAGGTAATTAGCTATTATGCTTAATTTAGGCATCAATCCATTTGGCATATTTTCATTATGATTAATTTTCCTATTTATTGCCAAACAAACAATCAATTTTTGTTGTTGTAGTTGCTATAGAACAAAATCCGATTTGTATATCTATCAATTATTCTAATTAAAATGTGTAATAAATAATTATTATCAATATGATGAGGCAATCACGGTATATTCTATAAAAAAAACTTGTGCGGCGCTTTTATGTTTTAAAAGCTGAACATTAAATAATTAATCAAATGCTTTTTCAGGGTTGAGTTGTTAATAGTTAGTGGAAAATCCTGCTGATTAGTGGTTGTAACCATGCGTAGAATTCACTGATATTTGTAAATGAAAAACTGATTGATAGATGATGGTGCATTTAATTAAGATAACTTTTAATTTTACTATTGTGGAATGTAATTTATAACTTATTCCATTTACCTGTAAGCATTGCATTGCTATAAATAAGTACTAAAAAGAAACTAAAAAGAAACTCAAAGTCGAGTAATTTTCTAAAACACTGTTCGATATTTTAAGAACAAGAATAAAAAATCATTAAAATTATAAATAAACATTTCCGTTTTTCTGTCATTAAAATTTCAATACTTGAAGTTCCTGTAAAAAAGAATCATTCTTGGTTCAAAGCATTTTTGTTTACAAGTTAAAAGCCAAAGTTTAATTGGATAAAATCTGTTTTCTAAGAAACACAATCTTGCAAATAATTTAGTTTGATTTATATAAAATAAAAATATCAACTAATTAAATAATAAATTTGTTGGATTAAAGGCAAACAACATAATTTTAATTAAATCTAAAAAATGAAATAAATTTAAACATAAATATCGTAATTGTTTTTAACAAGTTTATCTCGTTTATTATAATAAATTTATTAACGCACTTTTTGTGTAGATTTCTAACCAACACGCACATTTCATATAAATAATCGTTTTATTTTTTTCAATGTGGATGTGTGTTAGAAACTAATTAAATCGTTTAAATTTATACACACAACGTGTGGTCTCATAAAATGCAACATATCATCATCGCAATTGACATAAAAAATAAGATTTGTTTATGAGATTAAAAACCGTATGGAAGCGTTTATTTTCACTGCGGTGTTTATTATTACAAGTTTTGTTAAACACGGAAGTTTAAAAAAAATAGGAACGGCTTTCAACCACTAACAACGAACAACATTGATAAAAATATATAATACAGTGTGTTGTTGTCATTTTTCGGCAGAAGCGATTTCATAGATAATTAAATTTATATATGCTAATTTCATACTAATAATGGTGTTAATTATCGCCAGATAATTAATCATATATGCATAATTTTCCATTAATAATTCTTTGTGGTTTAAACGTGCAGAAAATTAATTTTTTTATAAAAATCCTTTATTAATTTCAGCAACTAATAAATTGTCATTAATATTTTGAGTATTTGCTTAAATTTAAGTTCATCCATCAAGTGAAGCGTAAAAAAATATTGACTTTAATCATTTCTATATATAAAAAGCAACTATTAACTAAAGTACGAGTTAGTTAACTTTGTTGCTAAAATACTCGAGATTGTTTTCGTAGAGAAGATGGAATTCTCTCATAGAAAAATAAGAGATCGGAAAAGCCACAAGAGGGTGATGGTGATTGATTACTTTACTATCAACCCTCCAGTTTTTCAGTCTAACCTCCACGATTGAATGATATACTATACTCAAATGACATCTTAGAGATCTATAGAAATTAGCAAAATCCTGGTACTGAAAAAATACAACCATGACTTGTAAATAAAAATCCTTTTCGCAAGAAAAAATTCATGCGCGATCATGAAATGATTGATGCCATCTTGAGTGTAAAATGTAATTTTTGTTTTCGTTGTAATTCGTCATCCTTATAGACGTTTTTCAAATATTTAGAAAAAAACGAACGTATAATAATTATATTAAAATTTAAATCACATTGAACGGGTAGATAAAGTAAATTTACTTTTACTTTATTTTATTAGACATAGACGAAAAGTTAAAATCGTAATGACGTCTCTTGAGAATAGTTACATGAAGGATTAAAATAACCTGAATGAAGTCGAATGAAAAAAAATTAAAGCTCATATAATAAATTTTACAAAAAACACATTTTCGTCCATTGGAGTTAAGACATTAATTAAACAATTAATTAAATTAATTGCATCAAAACTTTCCTTTTTTTCTGGAAAACACATGGTATACATAAGTATATGAAGTCTATTTAGGCTAACATTTATGTTGTATTAAATAACATAATTCTAATTAAAAGCGTTTTGTTTTATTAGAGATAAGATGAATAGAATCCTAATAAATTCCGTAGAGAACAGTAAAAGGCTGCACTAAAATAATCTTAATGAATTTAAATAAAAAAATTAAACATAAGATAATAAAATGGGTGAAATATATGAAATAAAATGTATTTTTTAACTGCGATGAGTTTTAGGCATTTTTAGTGTGTGCGTGTGTGCGTATGTGTGTATAATAGAAACATATTATATAACTCTTAAATCTCTCATAAAAATTTACCCTTAACACACCAACATTATTTTTTTATAGCTGACAATAAAAATATTTTTCTTTGGCTACTTTTCTATTAATAAAAAAAACTGTATAATTTTTAATTGCATCAGCAAACAACCACTTTTGTTGATTTTTGTAAGTTTAAACAATAGCCTTGGCATATTATTAAATATTTTTACACTTTTGTGCATAATTTCATAACTTCAAAATCAATATATAATTATTTGCAATAAAATAATCATCATTACCTTGAAGCTTTAGTTATGCTTAATAATTAACATAAATAACTACTTATAATTTGATTAATATTCGATAGAATCGTTTATTTATTATTGTACAAAAATATAAATATTATTATTTTTATGTTGCGCAATGACGCAGCACACCTACAAACACACAATTTTTAGCATTTAACAATCAACAAATTTGTTACTGCGCTTTTTTAGATGAATGCGTGTTACAAAGGCGAATTTTTTTCAACAATTAGGATTTATTGAAAAATGAAAGTCTTGCTTTTAGACATCGTTAGCCTTTAGTTACTCGCAATGATATTAAATTATATAATCTAATCATAATAAAAGTCGCCTCAATAATAATCGATGATATTATTATAATATTTTCAAAGGAATCGAGCAAATTCAAATAAATTATATCAACAAGGTCATATATTATTCAAAACAATCAATTAATTTTATTATAAATTTAATTAACTGTATTTCAACAAATTATTTATTGTTAGGTGTTTTGTTACAAAAAAATTTTTGTGAAATTTAAAAACGAACAACGCCTACAATACGCTGTATTTTTAAATGTTGTAATGTTGCTTATTAAAATTTCCTAAACTAAGCATAATAGAACGTATAATTTAAATAAATTAACAAATCAATGTTTAAATTATTTGTTGTTTTAAATTGAATTTCATCATCACCATTTCCATCGCCGAGGAAAGCATTCAGTTAATGTTGATAAGATGATAGAAATTTTGCTCAATAAATTTGAATTCAGTAAAATAGCAACGCTATTTACCAAGAAAAGCTTAATATGTTGACTCTTAACAATTCTCTAAATTGTCTTGTATTTATTCAAATTTCATTGCCTCCTCTTTTTTATTTCCAAAGATCCCAATTGAGTCATTTCGTTTCTAAATTGCATTTCTTATTTAACTGAGTGTAGTCGCATTTGCCTTATATTATCTTGTCTTTGTTTTTTTTTCTGAATTTATTTCACTATTTTATATAATTACATTCTCAAATAACTCTATTTTCGTGTTAAATTAACATTCATTTTATTAAGGGTAATACATTCTATTAAATATTTGTATAAACGAGCATTTGTTGGCTAATAAATACATTGTGTGCTAAAATTATTTTAATACGCAACACGATAACGATTAAAAATAATCTATTTTGCAACTCAACTTAACATTAATCTTATTTTTACAGCCGTTTTGTTTAGGCTAGCGTTCTATTGTCGTTTTTCTATTCAATTGTTTTATCCTTGTTGGAAGCAACAAAATTAGATTGTACTTAGTATATTCAGCTAATAGTTTTTTATTACTTCAAGATATTATATTTTAATTATGCTAATTGTATTATAGCAGTAGTTCAATAGCCTTGACATGAAAATTTTTTACTGTAGATTTTAGTTTTCCAACAACTGTTTTTGAAGTTAATAATATTAAAGGTTGGTTTATTCACAGATGATAGTTTTAATTCTACAGCAATTTTACACAACGTATTTTTTTTATTTTAACAAAGTAAATTATCATCGTTACGTCTAGCGCAAATTTCCCTTCAATGCTAATACAAAAATAGCTCTCAATTAGTTCAACCACATTGCCATAACAAAAAAACCGCATTATTAAAATAATAAAAAATAAATATTTTGATATTAAAATAGTTTAGTTGTGATAAAATTTCTAAGAAATTGCACCCTGGAAAATTCTCACTCTTATTAAACTATTATATATTAATAACAAATAATTAGTGGTAAATCACTTAGTGCGATAATAAAATGAGAAAATATGTTTGCATTTAATGCGGCGCTAATTACAAATGTCTGCTACTAAATAACACTCAGTTGAGATTAGTTTTAATCAGATTTGATGGAAATCGAACAATTTGTTTAAATAATTTTCATGTGCAAATTTTGATAAACAATAATTATCTGATTGAGTTTCTAACAAGTTGTAAATTGGAAGAAGATCGAGAGACGAAGAAAAAATCTTCCATGCAGTGTTTTCCAACGAATACTTTATATCATTGATACAATCAGATGAAGTGCTATTATAGACTGACCAGCAGTCACAGACATGATAAAATAAAGTACTATTTATGACATAAAGTACACATAAAAACGAAATAGAATAATAAGAGATCAGTTTATCTTCGATATACAACAACGTAACATTACCACTCTCTCTATAAAAAAAGCACATCGGCCATAAAAATGTTTTCTATTTGTTACTAATTACATAAAATAATGTATGAAAATGTCGTAACTCCATTGAACGATGAAAATTTTAAACCATTCACGTGTTAATCAATACAACTAATTCGATTGTTTTAATTAATACTTGATTCTTTATCGATTTTGCGTTTGATTTTTAATATTTCAATTAGTGGGTTTTAAAATAGTAACGTTCCTGTGCAAAACTAAATTGATTGTTTCATATGTTCATTAATTTAAAAAATCAAAATTGCTGCTAGTTGTTAGTCAATAAATTTGTATTGCATTTATTAGTAGATTAAAATGGTGAAAATACATTTTTATTGAATAACGTATTAATTAAACGTTCTATTTATTTGCCAGCAGTTTGTTTATATTAATTTCAATCATCTAGTGAGCTTTTTTCACTGTAAACATTTTGTGTAATTTATTGAAAATTCAATATCTACATTGCATGCTGTTTTAATAAACTCTTGAAAATGAAATAATTTAATAAAACATGAAGTGTATATTGTGCCCATTGTACAACTAGTACATCATCATATTATATGTTGTATGCGTGTATTCTATTATTTAAAAATAAAGAGTTAGAGTATTTAATGTTTATATCCATCCTGGTATTCGTTGTTTATCAAATTTTGATTTATTATAAATTATTCCATGTATACATAGATTTACTAGCATATAACGTTACATGAAGCAGCGTTAAGTTACCAATTTTTGTAAATATTTTTACCAAGTAGCAACGTTGGAATTGTATGTAAGTAAGAAAAAATGGCTATTGCATGTGGCATTTACTGAAACCGTAGCATATAAGAATACACGTATGTGTGTGTGTATAGATGAAACCCTATGCCTATAAGTAAGTTGAATATTGGATGAGAAAAGTGAGAGTTAATGATAAAAATAAGCAAATTTATGTAAAGATAGTGTTTCCGTTTGTGTATTTCCCTAACAGCAATATTCGAGTGGCGAAAATGATGTGCAAGTACTCAATTTACAATTCGTGTGAATTCTAAATGGTTGGCTAATTTGCGCGGTTTCCTCAAACTAGATCAAATACAAACTTGAAGAATAAGAGAATGAACTTCCCAACCATCTCTCTAGCACAGTCAGCCTATCTTCAAATCAACTTGGTCAGCATAAAATTACTGGTAATGACTCAGAGTCACGGAACTTTATACTTCTATACAACATCTCCTTGTACTCTTTTTAGAGCTTGCCTTGCTTACACGACCGAATACTTGATAGAATAATTGCTAGACAACACAACAATGATGCCTATTATTTACTATTTTACATAACTTTGTTCCTCTAAAAGGTATTCTTATACTTTATTCTTTTTTTTCATGTAGAAAACTATTGAAGAAAGAAGAACCTTTTTCCGCTTACAATCTATTTCAATTACCTATACATGCACCATTTCAAGACTCTTTTGACTTTAACAAACCATTACTTACAATTGCACATATTCATTCGTATAACTCACCCCAAGTAAAAATAAGAGTGCAACAGGAAAAAAAAATGTAGCAACTATGTAATTATTTTTTCGTTTTATGCTAAATTACATGGTCGCCGCCTTGCCATGCTAGAAAATTCGAAACTGAATAATAATTTCTACAAAATCATAGACACAAGCTTTTCAATCTATCAATTAAAAGCCTTCAACCATATAGTTTTCTATAATTATAGCAACATAACATTTTTTTCTCTTGTACATCTTCATAAATATCACACAGATCAAATACGTGTTTATAGGAAAAAGAACAATATTATATTATATTTTTGACATACGTTTAATTCCCTTGAATGTACTATATCTTAAAACACACGAATATTGTTACAATATAATTTTTACAAAAACAATATTGTTTGTTGGTTTGCAGTTGTTAAAAATCATTCATGACTTCCTCATTTATTCTAAATCATTAATTTTGCATAAAAGCGGCACTCTAAAAACGGTTACACTTTCATTTCATGAAAATAGTTTATAAGATATAATATGATAAAATTAATTTCTTGGGTGCGTTTACTTTACGATAATTGATTTTTAAATAATTTATACTGCTCTTTTTAAAATATTATTATTTGAGTTGAAACTTAATATTGAATAAATTTCTACAATATTTATTTAAATGAGTTTTAATCAACGTAATAAAAACGATCTAGAATCTTTGTATCTAGTTAGAAAATGTATACAAATATGTAGTATGTAAATTTATTGAATCTATTTATAAAAGTGTAAAAGTGAATTTAAAAATTAGTATTTATTTAGTTGGCAAAGAAAGTTTATAGTCTTAAAGAAAAACCTAAATAAGTTTGTTCATATACTGCATTTTGCATTTTATCTTGCATCAAGTTACATATGAGGAGAGTGTAGAAAATGAGTTTTATAATTCTATGGTAACTCTAAACTTATGACACACATTCCATAACTTATATATATATAAAACAAATTATATTTTTATTTTTGAATGGTTTTATTTGAAACGCGTCATTGCGTTTATTTAACGTATTGTATGAAGCAAAATGCAATCAATCAGAAATTTATAGAGGGACTGTAAACAAATAATAGAATGGGTTGTTTTTTGTATAACGTGAATGCATTTTTCCTTTCATTCTTTTCATTTCAGCTTTTAACTTACATATAAATAAATAATAAAAGCAATTGAAGGACAACTTCTCATTCATTAAAGATAATACATCTTCAGTGGTTATGGCAGCTATCTAACCGAACAAATTAAAACATATTGTGTCCAGTAACATTTATCACTGTAAAACAAAACGAGCCAGGTATATTATACCAGAATATCTCACAAGCTCACAACACTCTGCATAATTCATTTATAGCGCGCGCATAAGAATACCTTTTAGTCTAGATAGAAAATGAAAGAAAAAAAATATAATGTACGCGCGCACAGAATATCCATCTGTTAGAGTTGTCAGTTCTATTGTCTATCTACTAGAGACGGTTTTGTAGGATTAGGCATTAGTTAAAGAACATAGTCGGCATGTGCTTCACTCACTTTTTTCAACGTTCAACGTTGATATCACTCCATGGAAATGCTTATGCTCATGCTCATGCTCATGCTCTCAAACCTCTTAGGTAGAAAAGATATAAAAAGGTTTGTACGATAGTTATATCAAGAGAGTGAACCTATCCATTTTCTATTATTTCCTTTAGCGGTAACAATTATTAACGCCTTTTGTGTTGCTACTTGTACAAATTTCTTACACGAATGCCATCTGCAAAACCTTCAAATTGTATTCAATAGTAAATCGGTACAATATATTTAGAAAACGTTTGTGATATTCAACAAATGCTATGTGCAATATTACCTAAAATGGTAACACATTATTATACCGCAACAACTTTCAAAAACAAATTCTATTTCAAACAACATCTTTGCAATTAAAATTTTACTATGCCTTAGATACATTTACATATATTTTATTAAGACGAAACGGTATCAGTAATGAATTTCATTTAAAATCAATCAATAAAATTACTACCAGTTTATATTCGATTATTTATAATCTATACAAAATAATATTTCATTTTGCTGAATGGCTGAATTGAATCTATCAAATACAAACATGCGCGCCAATAATTATTTTCTTTCTGGTATACAATTAAATATAAATATCTAAGTGTACGTATACGCAACTACTTACTTACCTACAAGTAGACAAATAAATAAGTAAGTGAAAAATTATTATTACAGATTGAATTACCAATGAACATAATATTTAATTGTATATATTTTACACAATAATACGCACGATAATTTGTCACGTCGCGTCGTTTGGATAAAAAAAAAGCGTTGGAATGATTAAAGATAAATGTTAATACAAGTTTGAAAATCAAATAAATAAATTGAATTCCTTATCGTATTTAACTTAATAGATATAAACTTATTTATAGTGAAAGACTACTTGATGGATTTTATCCTCTAGCTTTAATTTGTTATATTTATCAAGGACAAAAAACAACTTGTCGTAATGTACTTTTAGCACCATAACAATAAAACAAAACTCGATTACTTTGTTTTTTACTTAATTCACATCATATCGATTTTTTCCTTCTTCATGTTTATAGTAAAATACTTTCATTTATTTCATTTTATTTTACGTTGTGGATTATAAATCATCACTTATTAAGAATGAAAATATTATTTAAAACTTAATTATAGACGATAATGTCAACGACTACTGTACTATCTATTGTACTTACGTAATATATATAAACATACGATATAATACAAAAAATTACGTTGGCCAAGTTTCTTTTTGGCAAATATTTGCGTTTCCTCCTTTTTTAAATCATACAAATTTATAAGCATTTCAAATTTATCACAAAAACTCATTAAAAGTAATTTAAATGTTGAAATTTAAATGAATGTAATCATTTTTATGCACAATTAATTTTATTGCAATTTTTTAATCCTGCCTCCAAGTTTATCATAGAAAAGTTCACTATTCTAATTTAGCAACAAACAGTGACGTTAACAAATAACAATTTAACATTCACCGAGTTGATATGTTAAACTATGCAAAAGTAACTTGTAAAATGTGGTAGTCTTAAATTATGACTTTGCGCAATTGAATATTCCTTGTTTTACTTACAACGAACATCAACCTTCGTCACCTTTTCCACACTTCTTGTTCCAGCATTAGCAACCATACTAAAAAACATCTTTTAACTTGCATAATTCGAAATCAAAACGCACAATTTTTCACTTCACAATATAATAAAAATGTAATTGAAAACAATAAAGTGCATTAATGCATCATATAAATGTCAAATTCGCAGAATTATAAAATTAATTATCAAAAATGCATACTTTTATGGGCTTAAAAGCGTTTCTATAAAAATTTATTTTTTTACACATTGATATATACTGATATTGATAAATAAAATACTTAATAAATTTTGTAGGGCTGATAATTAGCCGAAAAGAGTCGAATTTCTAATGATCGAATATAATTAAAAATGATTTCAATCATTATTGTAAATTGTTTGTTTAATTAAATGAAATACAAATCTGAAAAATTTGATTAATTAAATATAAATAATATGAAATAATTAAATTTATATCTAGAATAATCAAATTAATTATTATTATTTCATTTATTTGCCTATGACGGTAAATTAATAATTTAAATCACTGATATTGGGAAGCATTCGTTTAATATAGAATGGTTTAGTTTTAATATAATTGAGATCTTATTATGAAATATTTGTAAATTTAAGGTTATATGAAAAATATTTATTTACTACACAATTTTATTGCAGCAACGATTTAGTTATATTTTTAGCATTGTTGTATTGATTGATTTTGAATCAGTCACTCCAATTTGATTACTGATAACGTTTTAACTTAATAAAATATATGTAAATGTAACTCTAAGTCTAAATGCGATTTGCGATTTTCATCTTAATCCGTATTCCAAATAAAGTGCCTATATCATAAAAATTTTGCAAATCCTATGGCCCATCGAAAGATTTAGAAATAACATTACCGTAACTTTTTTTACATTTATTACAAGATAGAAATTTTATAGGTCGTATTGTTATCGTTTATTGCATTTTTGACTAGACTACAAATATAACAATGACTTGAACATTTTTGTTTAAATACAAAGTAATACATTGCGCTTTTTAGGAAACGGTTCTTTTTAAATTCGCACGCAATAAAACAAAATCCATTAATTAATGAAAGCTTTGAATGGGTGGAGGTTATTTTCATTTCAGCTAATGACGGTTGCGAGTTTTTTCGTCTGTGATTTTAAATTTAAATTTAATTTGAACAATCTGCAAAATTATTAATACAATTAGTTAATTTAATTGAACGCTTTAAAAAATACGAAGAATTCAGTTATTATATATTTATTAATATCAATGTTATTTGTACATCCAACCCTCTTCTTTGAAACAGTATACATCTATATCAATGTTTTATGTGATACGTTCAAAAAAGATATTGATGCGTACTCTAAAACGCACTCAATAAAAAGTAGCTTTATAATGTAAAAGTGACGAGACGCAAAAACTACTGCAATGGATAAAAAATCGAAACATTTTAAGTGAGTTTAAAGATTACATAAGCATGAGACTTTGACTCTCTGGGGATTCATTCCAAGAATCTTCTATTTCTGACAACTTTATTATTTTTTAATACGTATCTGTTTAACGTATTATCAAATCTGCCATCTATTAGCGATTTATGATTGTGCACATTCAATTAATGTTTCATAAAGCTGAAAGAATCGGATTTCATTTATAAAAAGGATTTCGTAACTTTTTAAATATGTACTGCGCTCTAAATGTACTTGCTTCACAGAAAACTTACATTAACTATTATTAATTAATCTTTACCTAATTTGCATAATCATTCATGATTATATTTGTTGTATTTTCTGTTATTTGAAATTGAGGCACGTGCCTAATAATTTTTAAGGGTCCCCAGCGTATAATATAGATGGTTGAGGGTGAGATAGTTGTGGTTAACCGCAAATGAAACAAACCCCTTTATGGCTAAATGAGGCCCTAATGGAAATTTAAATCGTTACGAAAAATATAAATTCTTTGCGCTATGAAATAATTTCTACTGATATTAATTCAATACAAATGGTAGTTTAATGTAGTATAGAATAAAACTTATAATTATTCTTATTAAGCAGTAAATAGATTATGTAGCAATCGAAAAAGGAAAAAAATTGTAGTCTCAATTAGTTAATTATTTGCATGGAATGCTCAAATAGCATTTCAGTAAATTACATGTTGTATAATTCTTCAACGGTAACATCGTTGATTTTATTTCAATCAAAGTTACTGTCTGTAAATATGATTATAATTTTAATTCATAATCGAACTAAGTCAGATTATTATAATATGATAAGTTGTAATTATTGTTTGTAGACTGTTGTTTTTTTCGAGTATATGATGAGAGTTAATCTTCCATCAACTTACTATGTGTATATACTCTTATTCATATTAGTTAGACTATTACTGCTATAAAATATTTATTTTGGCTCGATCAAGATTTGAATTTATATAAAAATACGTGTTACTTCTCAATCATGTAAAGACGATGAACAAAGTGAAGATATTATAAATGATAATCTTCGTTTGATGACGATGATGATTCGCTTAAAACACATGCTGGAGATGATGATGATGAAGCAAGTGATGAAGAAGAAAAACATCAATTAACTATTGAAACCAGCAATAAAAATCAAACTAAGATCTTATATGATGACGATGATAATGAACATTTTTTTAAGATGATTGCCGAGAAACGAGATGATTATCGAATGTGTACTAGTCAATGAAAAAACTCTAGGAAAACTATTTAATGTGGATTTGCAAAGTGAGATTGTCTATTTTGATAAGATGGTGGTGTGATTAATGAGGCGACCAATTTGATAAAAATGTAGCAAGCGTTTTGGCGTTTAGAAAAGAAATGCCAGTTAAATATTATGTCAGGAAGAATTTACAACTTATTGAAGAGGAAGATAGAAATCAAATATCAAATATTTGATTGGTATAATTACTTTCTACAAATGATTTACTTAAATATTTAATTTTCATCTCATAAACTCATCATATTGTTCTTTCAAATGTTGGCTTATCATATTACTGATAATAGGTTAATAGCTTAATTCAATTTTATCTATGTCACTGAATTAAAGTTGTATGTAACATAACTATGTATATAAACAGATAAATCATAGTACGATAATAATAGTCTTCTTATTAATTAAAATTATCAGTTTGTCATCATTCATTATTAATAAGTAAGTAAAAACAATAAATATTTAATAGTCTGAATGTATCGCGTAATAACTATTTTAATAATTCTCAATAACCCAACCAATAAGTTTTAATTAGAAACATTGTTTTAATAATAATCTATTCCATTCATACGCAACACATACTTGTAGCTCTTAAGTGCAACAACAGCAAAATATCATTTTTATTTTTAATAATACATTATTTAACAACAACAAGTTTCTACAGAAATGTTTCTTGAATGAAAGTAATATTCTGTAATTTGCTATTAAGGTAAAGTTAAGTTAAAATTATGTGCTATTATATTGCTTTTAATTCATAAATTATTGAAGTGTTAAAATAATGATATTGCAATCTTGTAGATAATTAAGCTACTTTTAGTCATTATCAGAAAATTATCAAACATTTATTTTATAATAAATTGCTAAATATAAATAATTTGAAGAGGAGATTAGTAGAAGAAGTATATTTAATATATTGTATTATTACAATAACTTCCTGCAATGAATTATGTAATGAAGAAATTATTATCAATTTCTTTTGTAAAATAAATGCTATTTGATTGGTAATAAAAATAATTAATAGCTCGATTAAATAAATTTGCGTGTTGTTTTTGAATAAAATGTACATAATGAATGCGTATATTATTTTGTATAATAGGATAGAAGCATTTAAGTCAAAGTTGCCCATCAAAAAAGTGATAATCATAGTGTTTTATAAATAAAAAAAAAGTATAATAAAATTTTTGATATTGTTAGACTAATGTATCTATTTTGTGTGTTTTATTAAAAGAATTGAATAGACGTCAATCCTTGTCCTAATTTTTAGCTTTATAACAAACGGCCATCAATTAAAGCCTGTCTTGCAATAAATATAAATGAAAGGCGAACGATAGAGGTTTGATTAAAGACGAGAAAAAAAGCTCGAGTGATTTTTTACGAGCAGCTATTGTTTTGCCATGACTAAGTATAAGTATGTGTAGAAAAACAATTCCTATATAAGTTATAACGTATTAAAAGAAGTGGATGGTCGTGCAATATTGTAAATGGCAAGGCAAACGGCAAAAGGCCTTATATTATAATAATAAGTGTAAAGATTCATTTCGATTATTAAAACCAGTTATAATATTATGTTCACACCCACTGGATTCTTTATATGAAACACTGCGGTAAAGGTAAAACTCACACCCATCCACAACGTTCAATGGTCCAAGAAATTCACTTAAAATGAAAAGCGCATCTTCTACATTAAGTGTGCTTGTATTCAAGCTCAAATGCACTCCATTAAAATTCTCCTATCACGAAAATCTACACACTACAAACCATTTTATCAATCAATGCACCTCTTTTTTTTAATTATACAACAACACCAATGGAATTACCTTTAATTTATAAGACCAATTTATTCCAGTTCATTTATTAATTTATTACTCCCAGTGTTTAATATAAGCTTTGGTATTTTTTCATTATTATTATTGAGCTGCGATAGAACAATCACAACGAATTATTTTGTTCTTTGGAAAATTATATATATTTAGATAAATTATAAATATTGAAATATTAAAAATTTCAACAATGCATTCTTCGAATTAAATTGAAACTACCGCTATGCTATTATGTTTATTTATAGACTTAGTAATGATTTTTTGTTGAAATTGCAATAATAATTTTTAATTGATATACTAGTATTCTACATCAGGATCATTTATAATGAAACGGCAATGCTTCAATAATTTGATTACAATGAAAAATGAAAATCAAATTGTCATGTTAAACAGGAAAAAATTGTATTAGAATATAATTCAGGAATTAACGAGAGGTAATTTTAAGATATTTACTGAATAACGTGCAAAATAAACGTTTTTTTGTATAGTTGCATGCTAGTTGTTATATTAGAGAGATGCAGATAAGCCGATAATGGAAAGAGAGGTGTTGGGATAATTCAGTTTGACGTTGAACGTTGTTCGTCAATTACAAAAAATAAATTAAAATATTGGTGAAGCGTTATTCATCATACCGGAATATGGTAGAGTAATTAATAATATCAGGACAGTGAATTCGCAATATACAATTTTGTATATGATTTTATGTCAAAAATCTGCGCGTCAAGTATTTGGCCGTTTAGCTGTGGTATTTTCACATTACCTACGTTGTAGATATGACTATTAATCACTGTCATTTTGTATACCGGTTCAACCATGTTGTAATACAACATCATTATTAATGATCTATATACATGTTATGCGAAAAAATAGTTTCGAACTGCTACTGTTTTACTTTAAACTCCAATCATCCACATAATCAAATCTATACAATTCAATTCGTCGATTATCTTACAAAACATTTAACTCGAACAAATCTTTCTCTTGCATCTTCCACCACATATAAATAAAAGTGTAATATGAATTTAAATTAAATGGGTATTTTGTAGTTACATACACGTACTTATATGTATATATATCTAAGTAAGTTGAGTTGCAATGATATAAATATTTTTAATATGAATAAATATTTTGAATCTACATTAAATAAATGTATTCATATGGTAGTTTTTAATCTTATTCTTCAAACATTTGAAAAGAATCTTTATTCGACTTTCTGACAAAAGTTTTTAGTATTTCCTATGAATTGGAAGCTAGTGCATACAATACAAACAGACATGATATCGAACCTTGATAAAATAGGTTCGAAACGTGTATTTCCGCCGAAATCCCAACATCGATATGCTCTACCCGAACAATATTTCAATACAGTTTCTAGTTTAGTTTGATAGTTTGTTTTTCATCCAACTATTATCAATTCATTCTTTTTTAATTACATAGTATATTATATATTAAATCATAGAGTGGACATTTTATTAAATAGAGTAGCAAATCTGAAAATTCAAGTAATTATAAAGTAATCAAATTAATTCCCTTCCCTTTAAACTCAACGTACGCTACCGATAATACACGTATGTGTGCAGTTGACGACAATTATTTTACAGAGAAATAGTAATAAAAATTTTCTATCACATGGTAGCTAAGTATTCATAGTTTGAACTTATCAAGGTATAATCTAAAAAATGAAAATGGAAACGTTTACTTATTTAGTTTAAATATCCAAAGTCTTATTTATGTTTCTTAAAAGGTAATCTATTATTTAGCTTTTAGATAGTATGTAATTATATATAAAGATTGATTAGAAAATAAAGAACGACAAGGATTCTGAGAAGGAATATGGGAAAGTGTTTTGGTTTAAATTCAAAGATTAACCAATTTGTTTAAATATCTATTAATTGTTAAGATAGTTTTCTGTTGTTATAATAATAACAACAATATTAATAATAATAATCTAGAGGAGTTAATGCGAAGACTATTGAGAAAGCAAGTTCAAACGTGCTTCATGCCTCGACATTTACCTCCCCCTTTTAGTAACCTCTTAATTTCGAGCTAAATCGATAGACTTGCGCTCCGTAATTACTACTTTTAATTACTTCGAAATTAATTTGTAAATAATTACCAAGATCTTTCCGATTTACCGTTTGATTTTTTCTCTTCTTGATTTATTTTATATAATTTTTAGTTATGTCCTTGATTGGTAAAATTTATTTTTTAATTATTTAAAACAATTTTTGAATTCGATATTTATCATTTAACATTTAGATACATAGATTTAATTACGAATAGTAATTAAATAACTATGAATGTGAAATAATTTGATTAAACAGAAAATAAATAAGAAAAAAATATCTTGGAATGCAACGAAAATTGCTTTGATATAGAGGGTCGTTTTACATCAGAAAGGCAATCATAGAATTTGATCGCGTATTCGGTAGTTTATTCGAAAAGCGTTGTGGTTTGGTCTGAAAACGTGTATTGCAAAGTTTATTTATTTTGGACACTTTCCATTCAGCAAAGGTTTACGATTGTAAATAGAAATTTTGAATAGTTTCTGGTGGTATACATTGGGTATTGTTTTTAGTATATATAGATGTTGTAATGAAACATGCAAGAATGAAGATCGGGAAAATAGCGGGCATGCGTAAAGAAAAGGGTCCGGCGCCATGAAATTGTTAAATGTAGTGTAAACTGATAGTCCCTTTTTCATTGTAGACATTGTATCGTGGCTGACTTTTGGCAGATTTTTAAATCGTAATAACAACAAACAACGGCGCGCAGATTAATTCCGTCTGTTTGTTTAAATAAATGCATTTGAATTTTTATAAAAAAATATATGGTCAACAATTTTAATATGCAGAGGCTTGGAAATGATCCAAGCGTGGAAAATTTTTGTTGCACGCGGAAAAACTATTAAGCTATAACTGACAGGATGGGGTAATAACAGCTAATTAAAAAAGTATGTAATCAGCACCGTGAAACGTTAATCCTATATTTATGTAGATTTTCGGGGGTTTTGGATAGAATCGGTCGTTTTGTTACGGATGCACCATTCTGGCATTGTTGGACTCTATTAATTTTCTTAAATTGTCTCGCTGACATTTTAGATTCGCCTACGATACTTTTTTCAACACTTTTTCTATATATCAACTTGTTCGCTAAAAAATATCGTTGCTCGTCTGTCACTTTATAATATATGACATTATTGATGAGCTGCATCACGGAAAATCAATCCTGGAATACACCAAATAGCAAAACATTATTCATTCACAATACAAAGATTTCTATTTAGAAAAAAATCGAACAGATTTGCTTTATAACAAGATAACAATATTTCTACCAACGAATCATATATTTAATTCGTTTCCTCATTATTATTTTAAATATTAAACAATTACTTTATGATTGAATAAACAATAAACGACATCAATTAACATATTTAATTTTATACAAAACAAATTAACTGTATACATTAAACGTTGTTTCCAAACAACTTCAAACTACTCAACAATATAATAATTATTAAGGTAAAAATATAATATTATCGACGATGCCTTGTGTATGTACGTGTATATACACGTATATAGTATGATATTATATACACGTATAGCAAGCAGTAGATGCGAATGTAAAATCTGTTTGTAAGTACGTCTATGTATTGTATGTATTATATGTATGTACGTTATAGATTTAGAAAATAAAAATATATATCGATGGATTAACTTTCCCTTATTCTCAAGGGCGATTACATTTTGCGCCTGAAAGGATACAGTCTACTCCTACAGCTTATCAAAAATGTTTTTTATACTTCACCGTACAGATATTTTCAATGTGCATTGCACATTCCATTCTGCAGTATATTATTACGAAATCCGTTTTATTATTTATAAAGTAACGGCACATTCTTTATCAAAAGCAAAAAAATCTCGCTAAACATTTCTTCCAACACATGTACAAAATTGAAAATTTCATCCGTTGTGATTTGTATCGATTTTTAATTGCGAAACGTAGTAATTTCTTTTTAATTCATTAATTATAATTTATATATTTTTAAATTAATTATTAAAGAAGAATTATGCGCAAAGCTTATAAAATAAATTTTACGTCTTGTATTAATTATATATATGTATGTATGTATAAATGACTTTTTTTGCAAAATCATATGCAATTACGTCGTACAATTAGAATAATTTATTCTTAAAATTTTACGTCATTTGTAAATCATAAAGGACGTACGTATAAGTTTTGTAATAAAATGTGCAATAAACAAAATTTTAGTATTCGCCTCATAAAATATATCAATACTAAGTTGTTTTAATGAAGGTTTAAAAAGTAGCGGGCAAAATTTCCATTTTTTATGTACATGGTTATGTAACAAAGTATTGTAACTCATATAAAATAACAATTTTATAACAAATTTACGAACAGACAATTTAATTGTTGCATATGCAAAATAAAGTTGTGCGCTTTCTTATCGTTTGAACATTAATTATGAAAAATGTAAGAAAACTTTGCGTTTCTCTGTGAAAAGAAAAATTAAGTAAAAGTTATATGTTGCATAATTAATAGTTACAAATAAGTATTTAAAATGAATAACGAGCTTTACTTAGAATTTCTATAAATAATATTAATTTGCATGACAAACAAAAAATGTTTAAAATTAATTTAGACTTGCAAATTTTGTGCAAAAACAATTTTTTGCATAATGACATAATAAGTAAACTATTTTTATACACTCTCCGTTCATGCATTATTTATCATCTTAATATACAACATAAATTAAGAATCTTTGTTAATTATACATTTTAAATAGTTACAATTCATTATAGGATTGCATATATTTTGCAATTGGTTTTGTTGCAAAATCACTTGTACAATATTTTTAACTGAAATAAAATTTTAATTGTAATGTGAAAGCGTATTTAATAGTTCTCCAACACCAAAGTCATTTTATATTTATAGACAATTTAATTCAACCAAACAAAAAAATATAAATCTGGTTTGCCTACGTTTTATGATGCATAATATTCCTATTGTTTTAGTTATGACTAAGACATATTTTACAACAATAGACATTTTTATTTAACTGTATGCATTTATTTGTCAATTCTAATTAATTGGACTGACTTTAATAATCACATGTTAAAGGCAAGGAAAGTTTCCGAAATCTAATGTTGGGAAAAACTTATCTAAATGATCTCGTATCGTATATATAAAAAAACAAATGAAATTTGCTGAAAGTACATAAAAAGTGTTCTAATGATATAATAAAATAAAATGTACCACAAAAGAAGTAATGAAGTTAGAATAAAAAAAAGTTGAATGAATTTTTTATACATTGTAGTTAAGAAACTGATTAGGAACGATTTCTACTATAAGGGTGGACTTTTTATATCTGGACAAAAAATATAATATAATTTAATTTGAGACGTCAGAAATCATTAAACGTTATTAATAATTATTGTTTTATCGGCAGTTTTTATCGATTGCATGCATACATTTTCTGCTTCATTGTCAAAACTCAATCAATTTTTGGACATAGATATTTTGTACCATACAAAATTTGTATGGTACATGTAGGCATATAATCAAAATTTTTGTATGTTTTATTTAATGTAAAATGGGGAAAACGCTCAGTTAACTTGTTCGTTGAGCAGGGTTTGATTTGTGGCTTTTGTATCGTGCTCATCCTCTCCTCTATTAGATAAAAAATATATCGAAATGCTAGTAGGGTAAGTACTTTTTCAAATCGCACGTCAATAAACCACTACAACCTCCACAAACCGATATCATTTACTGAATGTAAACTGACACTTTATTGTTTTTCCATTTCCGATCTTTGGCATACACAATAAAATGCATTTTTCCAGTATTTATAGCGCAAGTCATATTTTGTTTCAGCTGTATTTTTACTTTTTAATTAGTAATGTGTCATAAGTATCATAAAATGTGACAGATAGAATAAGGTTCGGTTCATAATCGTAATTGGAGTTAAAAACAAATAAAACGGAAAATTACAGATTAGAAAAAAGTTTTAAAACTAATATTGCATAATCATGTTTTCATTTCTAATATCCTGTATTTATAATGAATTTACAAATCGATTCGAAAATGATACATGTTAATTTAACTAATAATAATAATAATAACAATAATAATAATCATCATCATTTTTGTAACCAACAAAATGTTCCATGAATAAAAACTAATAAGGCATGCATAAGCCAACAATATAAATAGCATCGGATTAAAGTGAAAATCCTTTCGTTTATTAAAGCACTGCTGCTGATTAAAATCTTATTACAGACTCTAATAAACCAGATATTTAAAAAATATATATTATGTAATAATTAAATTTGATAATTTAATGAATCATATAATATTAGTACTTTGATGAATCAGATAGTTCGTAGCATAATATATAAGTATAACATTTGTATTGATGATAAAAATGTATAATCTTTGTAACTTTGCAAATTTTACAATTTTATTCAATATAGGTAGGTATAGTTGATATTAACGTTTTGCCAGTTAGGGCATCATCATCATCACCAAGATCAGAACTTGTAACGCTTAATATGAAACAAATGAAATTATTGAATAGTGAAACCAAACGCAGGCAGGGTGTACCATGATACAATTTTACCCCAACACCTTACAATCAAAAGCAGTAAATATTAATAATGTTTAAGTATACTTTCAAGCACTCAATAGTTAATTATAGTGAATTTCTTTAATTTTATTCTTAGTATGTGATATTATAATAATTATCATTGTGGTTGTGGAAGTGAAACGAAACGTAGAAACGATTGTGATGTTGAGAATGGAAAAAGGAGCAAGCAGTGTCTGAAATGATGATTGCAGGGTGAGAGTAGCGTCATTTTAATGATTAATATTGTGGTTTAATTGTACACAAATTGAATATATTTCAACAAGCTTGTAGTAATATAAATTATAATAAGAAAGATACACTAATGACTGAAATCAAAGTATAATTTCATAGAAATCAGTCACGCAACTTTTGTATGTTCATTAAATTAGTTGAAGGGTGCTGCAGACTGGAAGTTGCACCCTTATATAGTGGCGTGACCGCAGGGTGCCATGTATTCCCCTGTTTTATCACTAAAGATGCTATTAATCGAGGATATGCATTTGACAGCTAACTAAAATTCTAATATCATCGCCTATTTCTTCCAGACTATTTAACGAACACATTATTATCAAAAAATCAGAAGCTATTAGTCACAAATACTCGTTAACTGAGATGAGATTACCAATTTGTTGCAATACGAATTCTTTTTTACTCCTGAGCGATAATCATTCAACATTTTTTCATTCGTTTTTGGCAAACAAATGGTCTGATTAAGTGATCTGTTGTCATCTACTAAATTAAATGTGATATATCTACTGTAACCAGAAAACATACAAAAAGTTCCGTTCAAATAAAACATAAAAATTGTTCGATTCGACGATTTTTTACATTTTAACACGTTCAACGTTCAAATACATTCATGCAAAAACTATCCAATCATGGCGTATAATGAAAAAGTTAATTATTGTTACTTGCACCAATAAACTTATGTGTTTAACGATGTTTTTAAAACAATAAAACAAAATATTTTATCATATCTACTTTTATGCATTCAGGGTGCGTTTTTATTAATATTTAGAATTACACTAAAACAATGTATCATATTTTTTTGGTCTGCTATCTTAAGGGCCATCTTGACACAAGAATGCTTAAATTATTTTTACCTACTTATTTAGTTTTAAAATTCTTGGAAGTAGCATTATGGTTTTTATTCAAATTAACAGGTTGTTAATTGAAGAAATAGCTTACTAAACGTTTATTAATTTTTAATTTTAATTATTAGGTACTTCGACTTTTATATGTTGTTAACATATGTTCAATAATAAATAGTCATTAAATAGAAATAATTCACAAAATTCATTAACAATTATTGATAAAATTAACTCGGTAATGATGATAATAAAATTCATTTTAACTGTAGATTAATAATTTTCGTTACTGAAAATCATTAAGCATTCCAACAACATTAAAATTTTGTAGTAATTGGATAATTAATATCGTTTTATAAAAATGTTAGAATATAAGAAATATACCAAATATAACTGTCAAGTTATATTAATAAAAATAAAAATAAAAATAAAGAATACAAAATCTTGTTGAAACATTAACAATTGCTTGTTGCTTTTAGGAAAACTGACAATCCGGTTTTACTAAAACTAAACTAATACATTTTCTCATCATTAAACTTTTGATTAAAACAAGTTTCTTGAAAAAATCGTGTAGCAACAAATTTAAAATTGAATTCTCAGAATGATGAATTACAAATTCTTACGTTTGTATGTGTATGTCTGTGTGTGAGTGTGTGCGAATTGTTTTACCGTGTTATTGATTTTATATAAAAATGGATGCCAATCGTGTCAATTTGAATTAATTAATATAAAAGTGCGGTGGTTTTTGAATAAAAAATTGACACAATAAATCTTAGTGGTTGTCGTGGCCAGACCCTCTCATTTCGTAAGCAAAAGAGGGATATTTTTAAGGACGCATTATCTGCTAAAAACAGACGCGGGACGCAATAAAATATCCATCCATCAACTACTCCCAACATTACCATTTCACTACGATCATTGCAGTAATAATGAAAATAAATCATAATATACAATATGTTGAAAAAATCTGCCTGACAAGTTGTAAGATTTAATTAGCGACACTTGCAAATGCCAACAGCTATAAAATTATTGTTAAATTAATTAGTGACCGCTTTAAAACGTAAAGAAGATCGGCTTTTAATATCATAGTAAATATCTTCTTAATTGAATTCTAATGTCTGCCTTAAAGACAATTTCTCAAAACTGAAACTTGACGTATTTAATAAATATTAATAAAGATTATATTAAAACTAAATTTGGCATGTAATCATTATCTCCGCAGCCGAAAACTGCAATATATAGAAAGATTCGGAAACGGTGTTTTTTATAATTTCAAAAAATATAAAAAATAAATCTGGAATGTCACCAAGTAATTTTTATAAGTAATGTCTGTCGTTATGCTTCTTAACTTTTCTCTGAAAACGTTTAGATATAAATGTAGTTTTATATCTTTCATTTATATTAAAATTCTCGCAATTTTTTACTCGAAGCTGATATTTGTGTTGAATTATTTATTATTATTAACGAATTTTTGAGTGCTTGAATATTTATAATTAGTGACTTTTTGTTTACAACTGCTTCTTGTTTCATAATATTCCATATTTTATTAACTGTATTTGTTTGTACAAGGAAGCTGAAGAAGTTTGATTAACATAAATAAACAAATTATTCTAAACTCACACTCAACCGTCACGATTCTACATTAACGGCTTCGCCCAACAAAATATTTTATTTAGAAGAATTTTTATATTTAACTGTTGTCTACGAAATATGTACATAATATTAAGCGTTACAAAAAATAAACTCAACTAGATTTTTAATGGCTTCAAGAAAATCTAAATAAGTAACTTTGTGCACAACAAATTCTAAGAAATATTTAATGTGAAGTATCATTTATATATATATATATTCAACGAAGCGACAATGACGATTCAAATTTCACATATCGATCAAAATACCTAGAAATATTCTTATTTATCACATTATTAATTACTATGCATAAACGTTACCCATTAGAAGCGGTTTGAACTTAGTGGAAATGAACTCACCTGAAAAATAAAAAAACAAAATATTAGTAACAAGAAAGTTATTAATAGTATGCGTTTACATTTTGTGGCTACGTTTAATAGGAAATAAGATGATAGTGATGTTTCATTAACAACCCTCGTGGTAATTGCACTTTAATTACCAAACACTTGACCGTTACAATGTTAACACTTTAGCCATGTAAGCATGCGCTTTATAAAAAGCGAAGAAGAAGAAAAAAAGGTCCGACGAACGTTACAATTTATACGGCATTAAAATAAAGTTAAGAGTTCTTGTGCGAAAAATAAAACAGGTTAATTTAGCTAATTTATTGAGATTTACAAATTCCACTAATTATTGCCAGTGTGAAATTAAAGAAAAATGCATGTGGTTAAAATCGGCTAATGACAGCTTAGTGAGAAAATGCATTTGATCGCCAAAACTGTGTTTATTCTAATTTGTAATTACGCACACAGTTACTTATAATTTTCGAATTGAAATCGAAATAAAATTGCTAAAATTATTAATTGGAACACAGTTAATGACGGTTGAAAATTGAATGTTTCATCGTGACGAACAAAAACTTTAAGTAATTGCCTTTTACACAATTGAATTGGAAAAAAGTACAAGGCAGAAAATTTTGCGCAATTCCAACGTAGAGAAAAAATCTATTCCGAACATAATTGCGGCTATTCAAATATCAATTAGATTAAATACTTGTATTGTTTTAAAAGTAATTTAGTCAAAGAGTTGTTTTAAATTCTTGCGATTATTTAACCACACACGTTGCCGTTGAATTGGTTAAATAAATCCCAACAATTTGCACTTTTTATGGAATTTCTTTTTTCAACTTTTATTTCAAGTACAGAGAATGAAAAAAAACTATTCTAAATGATTCATTCTTTCAGTAAGTGGAATATGAGCTGTTAAATGACTTGCCACTGATGCTCCTCCTCAACTTTCTTACATAAAAAATCAGTCGTAAACATTTAAATGTATTTTTTCATACGCTTTACGAATTTATAATTAGACATCTTACATTATATTTATTCGCCTAAACTGGAGAAATCGCAAACTTAAGAAATCATTAAAATTAATATAAGCAATAGGTAGTACATATATTTATGCTTGGAATAAATTTGAAGCATCACAAATTGACCCAATTAGAATTTTTGATCAGATAATAAAATTCAAAGTAATACTTTGATTCTTATTCTGAATTAGAGACCACGACATGCATTGCACGAATTATAAGAATATTTTTCTATGTTAATAACATTTGGTAACTTTTCATAACATTAATACATTCACGTTTTATTTAATTTCATAATAATTTTAAGATATTTAGTATAATCTATAACACTTAACACTAGAAACTCTACTTGCATACATACATTTATTTATCTGTATAAAATATTCTTTGTTTAAGGACTTTAATAGCGATTATATAATATATATTAAATAGCACGTCAATAACTATTACACATAATGAAAGTAATTTTCATTTTTTAAACTGAATCCATCAGCATTTTTATCATCTTAGTACCGCATTTAGATTAAATTCATATGCATATGAAAACATGCAATGTCAATTAAACATCAAATATTTAATTGTTTATTCAACGTTGAGTCGAAATTTAATTTAATTAAAGTTTTGTATAATACATGCATAAATATTTCAATTGTAAAATGAATTGTGGTGTAGAAAGTAAAATATATTTCACGCCCGTTCTATTTGTAATAAGAAAATTACAGGATAAATAAACGTAATTATACGTTGTATTGATTATAAGAATCTTGAAATATGAGAAATTTTCTATGGAATTCTTTTTTTGCGAATGTAAAAAAATTATAATATGATATTTCAGATAAGATCTACTGGAATGCTAACTAGATTATTATAAAATTATTATGCAATGTCATTCCGTTGTAATTAAACACTATTTTAAACATTAAGGAGAAGGCTTTGAACTTGATTATATCATTTTATGCAACTATCGTACAAAAAAGTATATATATATATAAAAAATGTAATAAAACTTGAGCTATTTGCTGATGGTTTAGTTTAGATTTTTAGAACTTTTAATTATACAATTTTATGGTAGCAAAGTTAGTTGAATGTAAATTACAACTTGTTTAATCTCTTAGTAACTGTGCTTATTAACGTCTCAACGAAAAAATTCAATTCGAAATTTAATCAAGGAAAATATAGTCATACATTAATTAGAAGACATAAACTTTTCCTGTGATAAACTTCAATTGAATCGATGGCGTAATTAGACCAATTTGAAAGGTTGGTAATTTACAAGCACAACGAAAAAACGCAAAATGAAAATGGGAAATTAAAAAATAAGAATCATGCAACTTGCTGAAAATAATATATCATCAAATATTATATGCAAAGTATGCAAGTTTGCATTTCTGATTATGTACGATAAAAAATTGTAGAATGATTAGGAATTATAAAGTAGTAAAGCTAATGAAAGATTTGTTACTAGTCATTTAATTTGCAAATGCCGCACGTGGAAGGAAAGCGTTTTTATTACGTCTATCTCTATTTACTATAATGACGGTTAGATATTAATCGATTTATACAGAGGCGGATCTTTAAGACACAAGAATACACAATTTATAAAATATTACATTGTCTTTTTATCCTTAAAAACTGTCGAATTATATTGTCAATTTTTATTAATGATCGGTTCGTTCAGAAAAATTATCAGCGGCTATTTGTTTTTGTTCGATCTTTCATAAATAAAAGATTATACGAATTTCACTCGAATAAAATTGAATCCGTCTCTGATTAGATGGGAAAATTGTTGCGAATTAAATTAATATAACATCAATGTAAAGATTGCGTGTCTCATATAATATTCGATAGAGAAATTGTTGGTGACAGTATTTCACTTCATTTTTTATCTTCCACACGCAAATTTTGTTTGTACTTCATGTCTATTAATTATGCAAGACGCTAAGTATTAAAGTACATCTACCTGGACTTTTAAATGAATTTTAAATTAGAAATTATTAATCTGTCAGATATATATTTATTTATTATTATTATAATTTTTTTTAAAAAAGTGTTTTGTGATGCGATATGTCAATAAAAACAAGATATATGTCATTTGTAGAATAAAAAATCAATACCGCAAAATGATTATTTTTTTATTGAAATATAGAGATCGAAAAATGTCAACTTTAATATGATATTTGATAAATCGTTAGTCACATATAGAAAATTAAATTGTCATTACACTAATGAATCTACATAATTGAACAACTATGTAATTTAATAAAAAATAGCTTTAACAGCTAGTTTAAATTAACTAACTTTTCAAAGTTTTCTTTTACTTTTCACATTTTGTTTAAGTACGCTATTTGCTAACAATTTTGTTATAGATAAGCTAGTAATTAGAAGCAATTTTGCTTTATCACAAATTAAATTCAACTGCGATAAAATGTAGAATAATTATTATTTTAATAACAATTTTGTTAAAATACCACGTAATATTTGCGTTTAAATGCAAAGCGAAAATATGATTTACAAATATTTGTAAATTATACATGAAATACTGCAAATGATAAAATTACATTTTAGGTAATTGAACAACTTTGTTGAATTCACTTAAACAATAATCAACAGAATAATTATTTGGAAACGTTTAAATCAACTTTATGGAAGTGTGCAAACAACAACCTCTAATTAAATTAATGAAATTAATATGTAATGTTAAAAATTGTAGGGATAAGTAAATTGCGCACTTAAAAAGTAATGTATCGAGACGAATTGTGTAATGAAATAAATTTAATAAATATCATGAAAAGGCAAATGAATTGCTTAATAAAGCTTAGCTAAATAAATTTGTGTGGGGATATAGAATGATTTTGATTTGAAGACGAAGAAAAAAAGAGATGATTAAATTGAATTTGATTATAGTTGGAGTTGAAATTTAGCTGAAGGGTAAATGTGGGTAATGTAGTTCTAATATTTAACGTAAAATTAAATTTGATAGGATTTAAGCTAACTTCATCATCCTATTAACTATCATTATAATTATATTCAACATAATATGCGTGATAATATAATCCTCTATATTAAGTTATATACAATAGTAAGATGATAAACGCGTGTATATGGAACCATCCCCGTCCATCACCCCATGTATTATTCATAACAAAGATTGAATAAAAACGCTTTTGATGTATGTATTCATTTATTAATATCATACGTCACATTTTTCTACACTTAAATAAAAGTTTCATATTACTTAAAAATATCCTCTAAGAGAATAAAAAAACATAAATAAATGCACAGCGCGCTGTCAGAACAATAAAGATGCACTTTAAACCTTAACCTCTTACATAATAAATGAAAGTTGAGAGTTGCGAAAGGTTTTTTTGCAGACAACAGATGAAAAAAAACTGCTTAAATTGTTTTACGTTGAAAAAATATGTACTTATATTGTGCATTCTATTAATTTATTTGAGTGGTTCTTGTGCATTTTTGTGCATAGTTTAGCGCGTATACTTTCGTATTTACCTAATTCAACTTTATTACTAGGCTTAATTATCCTTAGTGACCTTTTTCGTTTCAACATAGTTTAAAATATTTTCTCATGAGCAAATGATGGTACTTGTAAATGCAATATTAATTACAATATTAAATTATGTTAAATGATTATAAATTATCTACAAATTGTATCAACAATTAAAAATTAATGTTCATTCATCGCAACAACAAAATTATAATTAATGAATAATTAACATACAATTTGTGAAACTATGTGCAAATTCTTAAAATCAAAATAATAATTATTTTTTATCATATAATTTTGTACGAAGATCTTTGATTAAAAGATAACAATTAATTAAAATAATCAATAATTTGGATGAAATCAAAGCTAGACCTACCTATTATGATAAATTAGTTTAAAATTCTTATATTGAACTTCGAATAGATAAACATTAATTATGTAATATTGAAGGTTCTGAAGCGTAATTAGCAAAATTAATTAAATCGGCTATGAATATTTATAGCTATAAACGCCATAAATTCTAAAAATACAAATAAAAAGCAAAACATAAATAAATTGATAAAGCTTCCTAAGTAAATGCAAATATATATTCTCTGAAATATATTTCTAAATCGACACTAATAGAAAAACATATATGTATGTACATTTTTTTATATATATTTGCGATGAGCGCATGTAATAAACAATTCATCATTCAAAACTAAAATAGTATTATTTTAAGAAAATTGCATTTTAAAAGCGAAACTCCATCGCTTGTGCATCAGCCAATATTTTATAAGTTTTCTTGTTCCAACAAGCATTGATTTATAACTAAATATAGATTTAGCGTTTTGTGTATGAAAATCTACTCGCTTATCTTTTATCATCGTCTCAATAATCCTAAATTCTAGTTAATATTGAAATTTATCCTTTATGCAGCAAAACAATTAATTAGAAATTTCAAAACAAAACATTTTATTCCATTATAAGATGTTAATTAATTATATTATATATATATTCATTTATCCACACGTTCAAAATCTTTGCAGATAATGGAGGAAAATAGAAGAATTGAATGGTTTTAATGGCCAACTTTGTAATACCGGTAATGTTGATTGGAACGTTAATTAGTAGTGAAATGAATCAACATTAATTACACTAAAATAGATATCTAGTACAAAAGTGTTAGTAGATGTATAGGTTAGTAAAACATTTAGGATATACGAATCGTGAATTATAAACAAATTATGGAAATCTCATAAATAAAAAATAAAATCGTATTTCAATGATTTTTAGTTAAAATTACGATACAACTGGTATGAGCAATAAATGTGTAATTTGAAAATTTTACGATTATTGCATTATTTTTTATTTTATAGCAATTTTAATGACTATTTATTGTTAGTTAATGTTAAATTATAGTTAACCTTTAAATAATAATTTAATTTTTTAAATTTATATTACCGTAAGATATTTATTTTTCCATATTTAATTATTAATAATATAATGCCATAAATAGAACACCTCTACTATTAATTTTACATGCGCTATATTTAAATTTAAAAAAAAACATATGTAAGTAAGTACATATTTGTATAATTATTTTAATGATTTGGAAGTTAAAGTTATATATAAAATTTAAAAAAATTGATAGTGAATATTAATCAGAAATGTTGTTCCTGTGATAAAAATAGTAAGAAAGTTATTTATAATCAAACAAACAAACGCGCGCGTAAAGTGATAAAATTTCATTATGAAGTCGCCTACGGTTTACATCCCTGTATCCAACCAATGTAATGAATAAACTTATATTTTAATTAAATTCAATCTCAATTCATAAACTATAAGCTTGTTATATTTATATCTCAACTATATATATATGTATGGTGTATAATTGAAAAATGAAGTAATAAATGTGTCTCCATTTATGTAAGAAAAAATCAAGAAGGTGGGTTTTGTAAACGACTAAAAAGGAGCGTTGCCTTACGTGGTATTGTCGTTCATTAATGATACTAATTACAAAACCAAGCTCGCACATTCATGATTTAATCAGTCTGTTAAGTCAATTGTTACCGACTAAATGTATGCGCAAAATAATATTTTTTTTGTCGCAAACGACATTAAAACGCGCATTGCAGTGCTAATGCATTGCTAAAGATAAAATGCGCGCAAACTATAAGTATAAAGTAAGGTATGTTTCTTTATCAGCATACAATCGGAATAGATAGCAAAACATGCACATGATGCATATTACTATTACCATCCATTGTATCAACTTGTTTTACATTTACCAAATAAATTGCATACAAAAAGATTGCGCGCTTTTATAATTAATTTTCATTTATTCTATAAACATTGCACTTTTCTTTAATACATGTATTCATTCTACACAACAAAAGAAAACATACCACTATGGGCATCGATTGTTTACTTTCATGTAAATAATTTCTATATATATTTAATTTTAATTAAAAATAGCCGAATTGATTTGATTATTCTATATTACATATCAATTTAATATCATATATTTCATAATTATTACAATTATGCCTATTATTCTGGCTGTTATATATTTATTCGCATATAAAAATTATATTTCAAATTACTCGTATATATAAATTAAACAAGTTAAAATGAATTAAGCTAAGTAATAATTTGAAATGAATATCGATTTACTCAAAAATGTTATTATTAAATTTATACTTTTCACTCTTGCTCCGTAATTGACAAACGTTATTATACAATAAAAAAAATAATAAAAAAAATGGTTTAAAATCGATTTTCATTTAATTAATTAAATAAAGTTGACGAAGCTATCCACATGAGTAGATTTTTAATTTAAAACTAGTAGTAATTTGAAATCGAGACACTTTCAAAGCATACACCTGTTTATTTATTTAAATGAATCATTTTTAGTACTAAAAGCCTTTTATCCAACAAGTCAACTTTTTAATCAATAGTGTGAAATATCCTTTTGTCTTTTTTTGTTACAACATTAATCTCGTGTTATATTCGTCGGAGTCGTTTATTTTTTACTCCTCTCGCATCTCGCTCTACAGATAAAAAAGAAAGTTATTGTCTGATAAATTCCTTTATTACATATATCTATCTATTCAAGACGATAATTATTGAAATATTTTTTTTTCGTTCGCTATTCATTACATTCCTCTAGACATAATTGCTTTTTACCCGCATATTTTATAAGGATCCTAGTAAAACGTGATGTAATAAAAGTGTACAGGCAACAGAAACAAATGGAAAAAAATTGAATTGAATGTATTTTTCTTTAGTAAATTGCTTATTAATACTTTATATTACAGTACGATGTATAGATTATACAATAAATCAATATTGTCGATGACATCTTCTATTAAATATGCACAACCCCATCATATTAATGGGAGGGATGTTGCTATTGATTTTTTTTACCCCATATCCTATTTTTTTGATAATATGAAAATAATAAAAATTAGTAAAAGCAACCATTCATTAAATAATCGCTTACAACAGCTTTGGTTAAATAAACAATAAACATTTAATTGTCTTATAAATACGTGATAAATAATCTAAATGTTTATGTGATAGAATATTATGATAATGTTAATGTACTTTGCCGGCCTTTTTATTTCTAATAATTGATTAGTAAATGTAAAATTAAATGTATTTAAATTGTAATTATGACAATGATTATTAATTATCATACACGAGTGTTTATATGCAACATAGAATAGAAATAGTAATAAAACTAATAAATAATTTATGTAACACAATGTAAGTGCATAGAAAATGTGCTTGTAATAATTGATAATAATAGTCGTTAAATATGTTATCTTTAATAATTTATAACAATAATAAACACTTTAGAATGTATGGAATTGTTAATGTTGAAAAGTTGTAGATAGAAATCAGACATGGAGCGAGAAATTTGACTTCATTTTAGATATATCGTACTCGTACTTATATTCGTAACTACTTACATAGAACAGCATTTCGTTTATTTATCTAAAATCCAAACTGTTAGTGCGTGATATTGTTAATATTTTATTACAAAATGATTGTTTAAATTTATCGACATAAAAATGAAAACAATAATAATGTTTATTTAATTTTAGCGTTTTCTTTTAAAATAATTTTATTACAATAATAAATTTTAATCAATTTCTAGAAAATATTTTAATTGAATTCGTTTTTATCTCCAATAATAAAATTCTACAATAATATAATGTTAATTTAATACGAAAACAAAAATAAAAATAAAACGGAATATTGCTAAATCATTTCCATATCTAAATGTATATATATAATAAAAGTATTTTATTTCAACAAATATTTATTTACTATTTGTGTTATTTTTATATTTAGATGAAATAGATTGGGTAAATGTAATTAGATTTGCAGTTATTTTAAAGCATAATCGGTATAAAGTGTTGATCGGAATAATATTAATGATAATTCGGTGTAGCAATTTAAGTGTAAAGTGGCTTCATTTCGGCAAACATTTATGAATTAGTTATGAATATCGTCACTGTCAATTTATAGTGGTGGTTGGAATTGTCGCTGTCCATTTGAATAAACAGAGGGTTAAGCTGTGCTAAACACACTAAAAACGAATACAGAATTCGGCGTTTTTCCTCCTCCGAACAGCTTATATTCTTTATAAATTATGCAAATAAATAACTAATGGAATTTCTTATTTTGGGAAATTTATCATCTGGCTTTTAGTTGGATGCATTTTCTACATCTATCCTAGAAATGCATTTTTATTATCTGTCACAAGTTATTTTACTAAATGATATCAGCGAATAAATCAGTGCTAGTTTAATCATACAAAATATTATAAATTACACAATTTAGATTTAATGCAACGTTTTTATTTCATTTTATTTTATTTTATTTTTCTCTTAGTTTTATTGATCTAGAGAAGTAAGGAATGAACATTATTCATTTTTTGAATGCAAATCTTGGTTTGATAAATTATTCGCGATTTGTAAACAATTGTTTAAAAGTGTATTTATTGGCATCCAATGGTTAAAGTTTAATTTTCATGTTATTAGAGATGCAATATAACATATATATGTATATATATATAAAATGCAAATGTAAAATAAATTTTCCATTATAATCAAATTTAAAAATAGTTTTCATTGTTTTGCTCTGCATATTTTGCGATATAATGATTTTTTCAAACAACGTTGCTATGCTTCCTAGAATGGATATTTTTCTGTAATATGCAAACAAAACAAAAAAAAAACGTCAAAGCGTATGTGTGTGCATGTGTGTTTTAATCAATCTAAAAATTTTATCCAAAAACTGTAAATGAACCATTGTATGTACATTTTGTGTGTTACATTTATTAAATAGCTCTAGTCATGGTAATTCATTTCAAAACTAATATTTGTAGAAATAGATTAGAGGGGAAAACTAGTGTAAGCATAGATTTACATAAATATGCATAAAATACTCGTTAATTTATCTATTAGGAAATCAAAACACAAAATCATTAATATTTTATATTGTTTAATTGTCTATTTACATTATTATCTATTTTCAAGATTGTGATCACATTTCAAACAATATTATTTATTCAAGCTTGAAATAAATCAAAACATGTTTTAATATACGAATCTTATTATTTATTTAAACAATAAATATAGAATTTAAGCAATTTGTTATTTAATTTAATCTTAACCTCAATTACGAACAATGTTTTTTCAATATTACAAAATCGTAATAATTTTGAGATAAATCTGCTTATTTATGTTTCGACGATTAAATCACTTTATTGCATTTTTAACATTTACAAATGATTCGTATTTATTAGTAATTATTTTCAACACTATATTCTTTAACTTGCATTGCAGCGCGCGTTGAGATAAATCAAAATATTGTGATCATGAAAAGTTGCAAAATCTAACTCTTTTAATTCGTTTAGTGAATAAATATAACTAGAAATATCTTTTATGTGAAAGTAAGGTCAACAAAATACTTTTTTTATTTTGCGATTAAAACGCAAAACCTATCATTTATTAAAACGTTCCGTTCGTTCTAAGATAAACAAGAAATATTTATTGTTAGTTAAAACCTCACCTACACAACCTAACCTAAATTCCTCACAAAAATAACCCTATTTTAGTATTAGTATTTAAATCAATGATTTAACTTCACCACGTTACACTTCAAATATTGTCATTGTTTATATTATATATTATGTAAATTTTAAATATTCAATTAAAACTTTTTTTATCAATAAAAAATGTGTTTACTAAGCATGAATATTAATTCGTTTTAATTATAAAGCTTGCGCATTAATGTTGATTTTACACCTTAAAATGTTTATGCAAAATCATTGTGGCTTCTTTATAATCCATAACTCAGCAAACGCTTAATAATTACACCACTTTTTTCCACTGTTTGTTTCCAACCTCTTTCTATTATAAATCGCAAATGCCATCTAGTTTATGAACAATACCGAGGCTAAAATACACACAGCTTTGCATTGTGTATCGTATTTAGTCGCGTTTTTTTAATGCAACCTAACCTTCAAAATTATAAACAAATTCTCGATTAATATTAAAAGCATGTTTATTTACACTACTATACATTAATTTGAATTGATCGACTCATTAATAAGCTTCTTATGCTTTTAACTATCTACATCAAAAGCATTAATTAGTATTAGGAGAGAAAAAAGAGAGCATTTTTGTCATCAAATGGATAATAGAATCAATCAATTTTTTTATGAATTATTTGTGCTAGGAAAGAAGATTTTACCATTAGTTCATTAAAGTGCAATTTTTAATACTAATGCATCTGAATAATTCATTAACTAAGTATTTTTGGTGTGCATGAATTTACACCTGTACAATTTGAAAGCTGCTGATTTAATAAAGTGTAAATTTAAAGCCGCTGCATAATTAATTAATAATCCAAACTAGAATCAGTTTTTTTCAAGTTGAAAAATTTGCAGCTGCCCCATGTTTTATAAACATGTAACAAGTAAATAATATTGTAATTATGCAGATCGTGTTGAATTTAAAGTAAATTTAATATAGATTTAAAATATGTGTGAGTGTATTTCAAGAAATAATCATTAAATATATTTTTAACGCACGTGTTTTCGTAGCCGCTAATCAGTAATTAAATTGATATTAATTATAATCGTACATATTTTATATATATCTTTTACATTAATTGCTTCAATAATGTTGTATTCGAAATTTTATTATACTCCTATCGTAGTAACAGGTATTGAAAATAGAATAAAAAATGTTAATTCATAACTGGCATGTAAATTGATTTTTATATTTGAATGAACTTTCTATCATAGTTTCTCGTTGCTTTTATTTACATCATCATGTCAACTAACAATGTTTAAACACGTTTATTATACATTTCATAATTTAGATAATGATATGACAACGTTTTATTATAGACAATCATATAAATTATACTATAACTGTAATATTGTTAATAAAAATGAATTATTGTAATTGTCATTCTATAAATACATCCATTTTATGGAAAGAAACGTGTTTGTTATGATTTTCTAATGTGTGTTTTTTGCGTGTGTGTATGTGTGTGTGTATTACAGTTGCGACTAATAAACTAATAAACAACAATAGGATTTTTACCACCGAAAAAGCAATCTTTTAAAACGTTAAGCACTTTCAAATATAAATCTATTTACATCGGATTTATTTTGATACTACATGCAATTTAAACATGCAATAAAGGGCTTTACCATAAACATACATTATATTTACAATATAACTTATGATATCTAAAGGATTATATAGTAAATTTGCATATATTGTTTAATAATCGACCAAAGTTGCGGCTGCATGTGAAAGTTTTTTTTCCACTCAATTTCTCTTTGTAGGTGGAGGTTGTTTTAAATGCTGTAGATAATTAAGTCACTTCCGATATTGGACATACCCAGTCTGGTAAAGTGATAGTATTATAAATCCCAAAGATCGATGTTATAATGGAAGCCAATGACTTAGAAGAGCTACATTTAGGTTGGAGGAAGAAGAAGGTGCGGTTTTTCCCTAGCACGCGAACAAAATAATTAAAACTAAAGAAAAATTCCCATTTCGGCTCGAATTTCTTATAATAAATAAATTATGTTGCAAAATAAAGAAAACGAAGGAAAGAAAATCAATGTTTTAAAAGGGATGTAAGTGATGTACTGGCGAATTTCGTTTGTTGAAAAAGTAAACACGCTGATTAAAATATTCAAGCAGAAACAGTAAATGTCGCTCTTTATTGCCTCTAAACTTATAGAAAAATAACGCCGCGAAAATTATGTGCAAACGTGAAATATGCATATGCATATGAAAATAATGCAATGACGGTAGAAGCATATTCCCCTTTTCATACATATACATATGCATAGATACTCGTATATATATGTGTATATTTTTTGAGTGAAATAAATGTGTCTGCAAGACAGAAAAATGGTTATGTCGACAAAGTGACTCTCATCAAAATGTGTTTCTCAGCAAAATGCATATGACAAGATATTCTCGTTGACGAATTAGTAATAGTATATATAAATCATAAGCAGAATTTCTATATTGAAAAGTGCACTTAATAATAAATAAATAACTATTTGATAGATTGTTAAACGTTCGTAAATTGTAGTTACTGTTAGAAATGATTTCTTAATTTAAAAACTAATATTCATATAATTGAAACATGAAAAACGAAGATTGGTAACAGTACAATTCGACAATGTTACATATAATTATTAAATGCGAACAATTTATTATTGAATATATTAAAAATGCAAGATAATTGTTTAATTTTTACATTTCATTTATTACATAATTTTTTTATGAAATAGTGTGTCACTCATTCACCGAACCGCCCGTTCGTAAGAAAAATTTACCGGTCCGCAAAGCATAAATTTCTTATTTAAAGCGCTTTATCGTTCAAAAAATATGCTTAACTTTATGGGTCAGAGAATAAAAAAGATTGAGAAACACTGACTGAGGTAATCGTCTAAGTTAAGCGAACGGTGGGCATCTTCCGACCCGCGGGCCATTTGTGGCCCTCAAAACCGTTTCATCCGACCCACATAATAATATTATTTTGCATTTATGATATCTAACAAAGTTTACACTTTTTGATCGATTTTTGTTTATTTTTCATTAAAATGTCTCAAATGTGTGCATTTCCAACAATTTATAGATTAATTTTAAGAAAATTTGCACGAAAAAAGCAACAATTGTATAAAAAGCACGGATGTTTTACAAAAAAATTGCAACAAACGCCAAAATCTAGCATTTTTTCAACAAATTTTAAATATTCAGAACAATTTCTGTGTATTCTTCATTACAACATCATAAATTAGTAGATTATTTACCTAATTTTTGGTAAATGAATGAGTTTATTGACAATCGCTGGTCTAAGCGATGCACATCTCAGTCATATTTGACGTCACCTAAGTAATAATCGCTGCGCGACTAAATAATGTTTTGTTTAAATATATAAATAAAACAGCTAAAGCGAAATCGCTTAAACAGGTTTACTGATTTGCGCACAAAAATTAATTGAATCAACGTACACTAATAGAAATTGGATGTAGCACATCGTGGGGATTGCAATTCAGAATACTGGCCACTAAATATTGCAGGGTGAATTATCCATATAGTAGTGTTTGAATAGCGCACACAAAGAACTTCGCATACATAGTAAATAAGTGGTCTATAGACTAGATACACCACACTAAATCAACTACTTTCAACAACAACAACAACAACAACATTATTTTTTTCAAATCGGAAATTTTTTGCTCGATTTTCATTAAAAACTTTCATTTTATTGCATTCATAATTAAAGAGTGGGAAACATATTTTGCACCAATTCGGCATTAAATTAAATCTCACTACATGTTTCATTGCATTGTGTATAATAATACCAGAAATGTTAAATTAATAAACGCAAAGACAAAAGATATTAAGTTGCATATTTATTAATTAGATGAAATATTATGTGAAACGTTTTAATTCATTTACAAGTAAAAATTCTATTAGGGGATAAAACAAAGTAAACAACCAACAACAACAAAAATTCTATATGTGTCGTTTTAATTAAAGTAATAATCAAATCTACATTATTACAATGTAATTAAAATGATAATCCCGATGAATCTGTGTTGTGTTCAACAACAAAGCGCAAGTTAATAATAAAAATTTTAATGAAATTTAAGCAGTTTAAAGTAAAAAAAACAACACTATAATTAAGTTACACACAAATATTATTATTATTTCGTTTTACATTAAATAGTGTTAAAATATAATGGCAATGAGGAATTGATGTTTAGTGTAATACAATTTATATCAGCATTTGAATTATATTTGAAGTAGACGTTCGCAGATTTCGAATTTATTCAATCTGTCATCTAAATATAGCAACTGATAACTTCACCTACATGAAATGATTTAAATAATCGATTAAAATCGGTATATTATCGAGTTAGTGCACTCGCAAAAATTAGCTTTGAAATATCAATTAGACGGCTTTTAATTTATCAATTAAGCGTGGTTTGGCAAAATTTCAAGAATGTTAAGCAAAGAAGAAAAAATGCGGACTTCCTTTACCACACATAAGGTAAAGAAGATATTTTCGAAAAAAAAAATTATAATTTGTTTAGTGAATGTAAATTAGGTGATTAAGTTAAAATATACAAATTATAATTATTCCTTTTGTTTCCTCAAAAAGCAATTTTCTCACGCTACTGAAAAAATGCACATATATACTATATATATAACAATATATATGTACGTATGCATTTGTAAGTCTAAAAATTCTAAGAATTTTGAAAAGCGCATTTAAATTGTAATGCAATTACCTTGTCTCGAATAATTACGTTCAAGCGCATGTGTCTTAATTGATTGATTTTATTCGTTATTTATTATGTCAGATGTAATTTGAGTGATTGTTGCCGAAATCGACGCACATCAACCTACAGCAGGCATTTTATACTCTTGTTTTGTTTTAATATTGGGAATAATTACCGAAGCAGCAAACCGAACAGAACTGCATTAATTTGGTAAACCACAAACCGAACCGAAAACAAGTGTTTGAGTTACTTAAGCGTAAACCAAATAAATGGTCGCTTTTTTGCGGAATGCATCAAAACAAATTTTTAGATGATTAGACGACATTTTTTCCAAAATAGAAATATGCATACATTTTTAATAATGTTTAAATTCTTCATGTGTCTGTTTACGTATGCACACACATACCCGAAAATTTACATAAATTCTTTTTCAGATTAAATCTTACCCACATTTTAAATACCAGAAATCTTATACTTATGCAGTGCCTTTTTTGCTCTTCAATTTTAAACACATAGGTGATGCAAAAAAAATTAACAAACCGGAACTTCGATGCAATAAATTTTGATCTAATTAAACGTGAATAAAGTAGTAGCACAAAATTTACATAATTTTTTCTTTCTCTTAAATAATGAAATCTATTATGATATCACATTTGCAAGCAGTTGTCACATCGTTCGTTCTTTCTATAATTTATCAACAATTATGTATATGTATTACAAAATGACTAAACAAAAATATATTATTTTAGTAAATATATTCACGGCCCCTATCCCACAATTTACACACCATGCTTAATCAAAATAGAAATATTTGCTGTATAAAATTTGAAACTATATTAAAATAAACAATTTTCTTTTTATTAATTTTGAAAACACTCCCTTCCAAAATCAGGTGTCGGTTTTTAAAAAATTATGTCATTATACCTATATTCAAGTTTTATAATGTCTTATAACACTAATTTGGAACAAATATAAGTTTTAGAATAGATAAAGTGCTTGATTAGAGGCAAACTAAACAATTCGTATTTACTAATTTAAAAACTTTAATATTTCTATTTAAAACCAAAGTACATATTGCTGAAATATTATAACTAAAACTTGTAATACAAAATCATATATGTACAATATAAAGAGTACCGTGTAAAGCGAGGGACGAGTACATATAGTGAAATTCACTAACAATAAATTGTAGTGCAGTGCAATTACAATAAAGTGTATTCTAATTGTTAGTCACACATAAAATAAAATGATACCGAACGAAACAGGTACGCTTTATTTTAAACTGTCTTGAAAAATAAGCTTCCATAATTGGCTGACAATTATAAATTAAAACAAGAACTAAAAATAATAAGAGAATCAACCCCGAAAATGATCTTTAATGGAACAAAAGGTTTATTCTCACTCTGTCAGTTGAAACAATGGCATAATTGAAGGTTGTTGTAAGTAAGAATGTGGCTATTAAGTGTACCAAATGGAAATCCACCTACACACACCTCAATGATTATACAATGCGACCGCGATTTCACACAAAATCTTAATTAACTATTTGCGAATGAATAATATCAATTTTTCTTCGCCATATGAAAGCGTAGAATTGTACGATTGCGGCGATTTCGCCATAGATTCGTTTTAATAAAATAATATTATATAACATATCACAAATTGTTATCAGAAGCCGGATTATTATTATTGCTAAGATATCAACGAATGATTTCAAGCATGGTTTCTATTTATAGAAGTCAATTTTTAGTTAATTTATATCATTCGAGATACAAAAAAATAATTGTCTGCTGACAATACATGGCAGTAGATAGAATAGAATGTTGCGTTATATAATCAATTTTATTATTAATGTAATAGCTAATTGATAAATTAATAATTTTGCCGAGCTTGGTGCTTTTAAGACTAATAACTAAGAGATAAATACTGTGAAAATAATTTCGCTCGCTTAAATAAACGCGTGGTAGGAAATCCTGCATAAAATTTGTCATTAATCATATTTATGTTTCATAGAAATTAGATAAAATAATTAGCACCAAGCGCGCTAAATACTACTCAAGTCATTTTCCAACACGTATTGTCACATTACAAAAATATAAATAGCATACACGATGTGTTTGTTTTATTTTCGTAGTCTGGACGTCGACTATTTTCGTCCCCATACTTAAAACTAATTACGATTAACAGAAAATTATTATACTATTCAACTGTGCATTTATTTATAACGCCCACATAGGTATTTTGCGTGGAAAGTTCAGAGGTCGCTTGTATAATCAATGTAAAATAGTAGAAAAGTTTGTCAATGCCAGTGATGCAATATCCAAGCAATTTTATTTATTTATTTTTAAAATAATTTGTTAATGCTGCTTTTTATAGCTGAAACATATTCGGAATGTCGTTCTGCAGGCAATTGTTAAAAATTGTGACGTTATTTTAAAAATAAAAATGTTGTGCAAGCAAACAATGTGTTAACAGAAACAATAAACTTTATTCCTTCCTACAGTCTGTTTATTTCTAGTAATTAATTAATCAGTCTAATAATAATTTGCTAAAATGTGTGATTTAGAAAAACAAAACAAATGCACATATTCTGTTTATATTCATTGTTAATGTAATGCCAGTGAATTTTTTGTTTATATTTATATTCATTTTAAATAGAATGAAATATTTATTTGTGGAAAAACCAACAACTCTTGTTCAATTTTACACCACATGCAGCAAAAATAACAATGTGAATAAATTACATTATATGTTGTTATTATTATATGTACATATTCCTATAATATATGAGTGTTAAATTTTTAAGACTTGTACTAAATAATAGAATCATATTCAGCAAATAAAAAATTGGTGCCAGGCCTCCTCCTCCTCCCTTTTGTAAAAACTCGAAAAGGGATGAAATGTGAACACGTCTTTATGTGCCGGAAACAGCGAATCAATTCGCAAAATACTCGAACAGCAGTCGTGATGAGGTAATCACCTGATATATATTTTTCACTAAATACACATTACATTTACAGAGACAGTATAAAAGTCTGGAACACGGTGGTCGAAAAGTGCAGATCATATTAGTTTCTTAGTTGTGTTTATGGCTTCTTTGAAATGCACCTCGGGCATCTTATTTAAAAAATGGAACATATGTTGGATTTCACATTTTTTTTTTTTTGGTTTCGACGTGCGAGGAGGTAATGCAGTAATTCGGAGATACAAAATTTGGCAGATTGTAAGTTGTTGAAACATTAAGCGCGACGTTACAATTTGGACGTTGACGCAAATTAACTAAATTTTCAAGTGATGAATTTCATACACTATTCGAAAAGGCTAAAATACACCACTAGACATTAGCACCAACACTCACTTTATCTGTCAATTAAGGTATATTAATGTATTGCTGAATTTTTAACTCCACCTAGCTTGGTCGGCTATAAATATACAATTAATAACGTTGACACATTTAGATGGTATAAAATCGTTATATGTTAACTACGACGAGTAGTTTGATTTGATTGTGTTCAGTTGAGGCTAGTTTTAAACGCAAAGATACATATAACGTAAAAGGCTGGGTGAACATGTGCTCCAACCATGTTGTTGTATGAAGGCTGACAACGTTGCAATGAAGCTGCAATTTGAATAACGATTGCATTAAAATGAAGAAATAAAGAATAAATATTATGCGATGCGATTAATAGAAGCGCCATCGAGTAAAGTCGCACTCGTATAGGTAAATGGTAAAAGGCAAGATTATGTACACCTATATCAGGTATTCAGTAGTTATACTTTATTTATATGCCGTAACGTGTTTGTTTCTAACCATTATTGTTTGTTTATAGTGTGTTTATACAAGCTATGCTTTATAATCAATCGTAAATAGCACCTTTGTAACAGATTTCATCGCATGCTGATGCTGTTTTCATTTTCAGATTCATCTTTATGATCATATAGGTATTTTGCATAAGAACTGCTATGATAAATATGGAGCAGCTTTTGATATATATCGATGAAATTCAATCTTTCGTAAAATACACACGGAAAAAATGCGCTAAATTATATATATTCAAAGAGGGTGTGAACTGAAAATCGAATAATGTTTATGTCTTCAAAAATACATCGGCTAAAAAAATAGAATAATGAATATTACATTAGGTAACCTAAAAAGTGTTTTCCGACTAAAATTGCCGCTTGGCAAACATCGTATAGAATAAATCAATTTAGCAATTATTAAATATTAACAATTACCTTATATGACGATTGAAAATTTCAACTTTGCCACTTAGCTGATCAAAATCACGCAAGTTTTTATCTTTATCTTACTGATGCGAAATAATCAAGTAGATGGTGTAAATTAAAACATTGAGTGGCATTATTTAGCAAATATTGTGCCCCTACGTGATCTTATTTTTTCATAAACAGCATAATTCAAGACCAGGAAATCGTAACACATCCATTGTTTGGATTGTAAAATAATTTTCTTAGAATACACAGAGTGAATACATGTACGATTATAAAATGAGTTATTTCATTTGAAAATCATCGAGCAACTGAACATATGTGAGCATGAAATTTATCATGTAATTTTGACTTCTTTTATCTTAAAGGACAATGACATTAAGGTTGTGGTATTATAGCAACGACGTAGTAAACAAGTCCTACAACCACTAGCCGATAGTTTATTATTAATTTTGTAAGGTAACAAAAAAATCTATATTACTAAGATTGCTATAAAGAAGCTCATAGTGGTTTTGCTTTAACGCTTTCGAATAATAAATAACGAATAATCAAATTGTACGGCTCTAATCTTTCAGTAAGATTTAGAGTAAATTGAAACAGTAAGAAATTCTTACAGCATCGTCTACTTTGTCATTTTACACGGATATTAATAAAAATTTATTTCTAAATCAGCTTTTAATTAATATTACTATGGTATTTCGTACGAATTCAAATGAAGGTTCGAATCGTTGTACGTTATACAACGTCTATTATATAAAATCTTTAGAAACTATAAATAATTTACATTTCACATCAGAGTATGTATTAGTATCAATTTTTTATAGTCGACTCAATAGTGTTTTATTTCAGTTTAATGAAATTTTGTTGTAAACCAGAATTTTAATTTAATTAATTATCAATGATAGTTGAAACCCTTGAATGCTATTTTTAAACATCAGACAAATTACATTGATTTTTTTCCGGACGTATATTGATAAAATAAATCAATATTCATTCAATTTATAACGTTGAAAGAACTATATATTCTGTACAAAAGAAAAATTAAATCCGTTCATAATTTTAATTTAAATATCCCCTTACTTAGTAGGATAAAAGATTTAATAAAGTTAACTGAAATGATCCCTAATACGTAATCATCTTTCGTCTCAAAAGATATACTTTGGTAATATGATGAAAACTTACTAGCTTAATTGAAAAAACGATTTTCTAATATACCTAGTTGTAGACGTAGCATTTTAGTAAAAAAAATCGTTTACGAACAACAATTTTGTTAAATTGTGCGCTATTTTCATTTGTCATAATTTCTATTAGCATGCAAGATTTCTTAAAGAAGCTAGAATGGAATATTATGGAAATAATCTATAATTATTTAAATTACTTGATGGTGTACAAATTATGTTATCAATAATTTCTAAACATCGCATATTTTTTCCATACATAAAACAAATTAATAACTTGCATGGCAATTCGCAATCAATAAATTTTATTGATTTTATTTCAAACGAAATATTTATTAATATGAAAATTTTTATTAGCAAAACCTGCTGTGGAATCATTTATCATAATATTGCCTTAAGATAAAACAACAAATAATTTCTAAGACACATTAATTAAAAAATTATATTAATTTATAATATTCGCAAAAAATAATTACAAACAACATTTTTGTGTCCTTTTTTTTCTCTTAACTTAAACAGCTGCTTGATTTATTCCTCTATAACATTTTTTAAATATTTATTATCCTAACCGAGAATGATTTTACAACATAATTGAATTAAAAATTATCAATAGTTTTGATAATTGCATAATTAAATAAAAATAAGGAAAAAAGGCATGCGCAATTATAAAATTATTTATTGTCAAGCTATTAAGTTAATTAACCGTTAGAACAAGACAAGCTTTTATACTAAAATATTTTTTATCATATCGCATAAGGTGTCTTTGTATTATGTTATAAAATGCTATGATAATTAAAAGCAAAGATTTATCTTTTGAAGAGTATGAGAGAGAGAAAGAGAAAAAAAAACATTTAATTTACATGCCATTAATATTAATAGCACAACAATAACATGATGTTAAATAGATTTTTTAAATAATATTATGAAATAATTAAACTATAATATATTCATTGATGATTACCAAATATGTTATATTATTATTATCATTATTCAGGATATTTTAATTATTTGATTAATGTTGCAAATGTACGTGTATTATTATAACAAAATATTTACGATTTTTTTTGTATACAGCAAATAAATTAAATTATTGCTAAGCTGAAATGCTAAAATTTAATTTAATTATAAATTATTATTATTATTATTATAAATTGTATTAAATTTTACAAGTTTATGGATGCGTGGCATTGAATAAATAGTTGAATCAAGAAATAATTCATAAGAAAATTTCAATTATTGTTTGTATCAATATCAGTGGAAATCTTGGCTTTAACAATTAATGTTTCTCCACAAATCATTGTCTAGTTTCCCATTAAATGCCCGATTAGAATCAAATTTAATAACCATTTTCTCTGATAAGAAAACGCCCAACATACATAATTGCAACAGTCGTACACACCCGAAAACTGATTTTCAAATTACAAGGAACTCGAACATTTCGAAGCAGTTGCTGATGTTAGAAAACGGTCATTGATAAAAGGGAATTAGGGTCGTTTGCACCTATAAGCACTTTTCGAAAAAAAAGGACGATTACGATAATTTTATTTGTGTCTTGCTTTTGCAACTTTATACTTGACGCTGCATCTAATCCATGATGTTTAATAATGCGAATCAAATTTAACACTTTTACAAACAGTTTCTAATCACTTAATTGGCTTAGAATATTTTTTTATTACAATTTTGCACATCGTTGCGTATTTTGATTGATTCCTACTTTTCAGAGTTCAACGTATTATACATACATTAAGATATTAATATTCTTCATCTCTAAAATAATTAAACAAAATTCCAGCCTATTCAAATATCATACAAACAAATATAAGAATGATTAGAAATATAAATAATACTACAACCAAATTTGGCAAGTAATTAATAAAACTAAGTTTAGAATATTATTCCTGCAAGTTTGAAAATCCTATCAAAGCAATCAGTAAATAAATTAAAATGTTTGAATTATCAATAATACAATTCGTAAAATTTATGTTCGATGTTGTTAATCAGCTACCGTTTGATTAAATGATTGATTAATATGTTATCAAATTTACGTTCATTATCAATGTACATTAATATTGTTAAAATATTTATCTACACACCGCTTAAATTATCAATGCTGATAATTAATTAACTACGCATTATTTTAATGTGAAAGTATTTTTTACAGTTTGGAACTTAAATTGATGTTTAAGTAAAACAATGCGATTTCACATTAAAATTCATTAAAAACAATTTTATTAATATCACTAAGGCATTTAATAATTTTCAATTAGAATATGGAAAAAATTAAAATAGCATGAAATTAAATTCCAAATTAACAATGTTCACCTACAAAAAACTAAATATTATATTTAATTAAGGTACAGATAGATGAAATTAAAGGCGCTTTAAAACAAGAAATGAATTTAGCTATTATTTAAATGAATATATTACGTTCATGTTATCATTATTATTATTATTAAGGGATTAAAAGCCAACAATAAGTAAACACTTGTTGCTATTTCTATTCACTCACAAACATGTTAGCCAACAAGTTGTATATGAATAGAAATGATTGTTTATCATATTTTTTCAATATATTAATTAATAACGATCTAAAAGTGATGTTTAATGAAACAATTGATGAAAATGGTTTTGCATGATTATATTCGTCGGCGTTTCTAACAACAATCTCCAATGGCTTGCTTATTGAATTAACGGTTTTTAATTAATGGACTTCATTTAAATAGACATTTCATATGATGCTATTTTAAAATCATCTGCGCAATTTATTCGTTTAACACACGGCACGGCACAGGCACACTACAGCTGATTCAAGCTTATTAAAAATATATGTTTCATTTTCTATACTTTTATCCAACTATTGCGCTTTAGGTGGTTTCTTTTTTTTATAATCAATTATAACATTTCTGGAAAGCTTCAAGCCAGTTTCGCTAATAAATTGTGCGCTTGTTTAATTTTAGAAAATATTTAAATAACAACTACAATATGAAAAATTTGAGTATGTAATTAAAAATAACATTCAAAATATTTTGTAGATGGAGAAAACAAAGGATTCCATTCTTTAAATTGTGAAAGCAACCAATTAATTGTTTTTTTGTAAAAAAAATCTTATTATTTCTGTTGTTTTTTTTTGTTTTGTTTCGTTTAGTAATTTGTTTGCATTTTGCTTGTATAATTAAAATAGAAACAAAGTTTGCTGCTTTTTTAAACAATAACAAAAAAAATCAAGGCGTTGTTTCGTTGTTAGTGAAAGAATGAAGTAATTCAAGATTGGATGTTTCATTTAATGGTTTAATAAAATTTACTGCATTGTTACATTTTTGAAATCAATAATATTTAAAATTTTCAAAGAGCAAACTGGGCAAGTAAATTCAATTCGAACGCCAGCGTTTAAACGTCAAATAAATATACAATACAGATGTTACTTAAGTATACACGCGTAACCAAAAATTCAAGAAAACCACTCATAAATATTTAAAACGGTTTGGAATCTTTTGATCTTACAGAAATGCAAAACTCACAACATTATGTACCTTCATATGCAGACATTGATGCCAATTACAGACATGTATATTTGTAATTTATTCCAGCAACTAGTTCTCTTTCAATTCTTTCCCTATTACTTACAACAATACACTCATTTCCAAAGAATCTTTTTTATTTCGTTGTTGTTGCTGTTGCTGTTCTTTATTCCGTTTGCATTGTTAAACTTTAAAGGTTATTCTCGTAGAAAAATTTGATGATGCTGTTTATAGTTGATTTTTATGCAAAAAATTATCCATACTGTAAACAATTATTATTATTGCATTTTTTAATAGTAAACGAAATTGTTAAAGGCTATGTTCCGAACAATATTTTGATGCCTAATTTACATGAGACGTATGTGTTTGTAAAAAAAACAATGAAGATTTTTAAGTAGATGTTATAAAAGTAATACATAAAATGTTGCTGTAATTTTTTACTATTATTATAATAGTTAATAGTTCAATGTGCTTTGAAAGAGTTTAGATAATCATCTACATTAAGTAGTGACTGGATTTTTTTTAAATTATGATAAAAATTTACAATATGAGAATATTATGTTTGGATTTATCTATTATCACAACCAATTTAAATTTTAATTTAAAAAATATTGTTAAAAAATTTAATCAACACTAACATTGACACATATTCCTATCATTATTAAATATTAAAAAATCTTGTTCGTTTTTGCTTGATAAATTCCAGGAGAAAGTCTAAGTAAGTGAATTTATTAAATGATTGAATAATAATGTTTACTTAAAAAGAAGTAAAAGAAAAATCGTTTCATTCAAATATGAAATATTACATTGACATTGTGAGAAAAATTAAGGTCATGGTGTAATAAAGTTTAAGTGCAAATTAAAGCCAAGTCCTTGATATAAATGAATCACGTTCAAAATACAATCGATGTTAAAAGTGCATATTAATAAAACTAAGATTTGAGTAAGGAATAAAAACACACTTAGGAAAAAAATTGATTCATAATGAATAATTCATTAGTTGAAGCACATTAGTAAAATATAAAAATGAAATGTGAAACAACAGGAAACAATAGTTGTTTTTTCATTAATGATACAGACAGACGTGGTTGTACATATAGTGATAATAATGATTATTGCAGGTTGGTTTTTATTATCAAGTTATGTGGAAGGTAGTTAAATGTAACTTAAGGTATGGATGGCTTCTTAAAAATTATTTGCTTTTGAAGGCTAATGAATGGAAAAAAATATGGTTAATAAGGTGAAAAAGTGATGCAGTTGTAAAAAATTATTAACGCACTGCTTTAAAATTTATAATTTAATCTACTTTAAGCCTCATTTTATTTTACTAAGTATATGTTTGATTTTAATAGATGTTATTATAAAATATTTGCGAATTAACACCAAATTAAGTCCACAATACTCAGCAAAAGATATAGTATTGTAATATAATAAAAATGTTGTTTTACATGCACATTCACATTCATATTAATAACATCTAGAAATATGTGCTCGTATGTAAGTACACATATGCATAAAATGGTATTCTAATAATCCGCCCTAGTGATGAATAATGAATATGTTAATATCATGAAGTAAATAAATTAATTGTGTAGTTGTGTGCGAATATTGAGATAATGCTAAATGAATGAAGAAAAAAAAAGTAAAATGAAAATGCGTTACGTGTTTCAATGCAGAGAGAGGTCACTATCAATGTATACTATTCACATGGAGACGCCAAAGGCATTAGCTAATCACAAACAAACATGTCTTACGTGAGAATTGCTTCTAACGGAACCGGGAACTATTATTATTCCACATATTTCGTAGTTATTGGTTGAAGTATATATGTGTGTGTGTATGTGTGCGGTATAAGAGCGAACAAGTCAAGACCATAATGCACCCGAAAAAAACGACCAAAATTTTACCGAATACAACGAGAGAAAACAATGGGCAATTTATTGAAGCAGCAAGAAGAATAATAATGGAATGCAGAATTGAAATTCATGTTGACAATGCTACCATTAATTACTATTCATTACTGGGAGGTTAAGTGGAATACGAAATATAATAAATAAATAAATTGCTTTCAACAAATTATCGATAGCGCGAACCTTGAAATGGATTAACATATAGCATAGGAGATTTAAATAATAATTTAACATTAAGGTGGAACGCTTAAGTGCATAAGTAACTTGATGATTTCATAAAATTGCGAATAATAATAATAACTCGGGTTGACTAGTCTCACATTATTGCTCGAAACATACCTTTACTTAGATATAAATAAGTATACATATTTTAACAGAAATAGAAAGAATGCACCTTTGGAAAACCTGTTAAGTTGCAATTTACTACAAAAAAAGACATATTTTATAAATATTAACATTTTAACGCATAGATATCCATACAAAAATATTATAATTTCGATATTATTCTAAAACCATTACGGGTAATAAATAGAAAGAAAGCAATAAATAAGATATAACACTAAACATTATAGATAAATGAAAATTCTGCTTACATTCATTCTGATAAATATAAAAATACTCCTTTAATAGCTTTCAGTCGATCATTATCATCTTTAATAGCGAATTTTAATCTGGTTGATAACTACTCCCTACGGAGATAAAATATTGCCAACTCTGATTTTCTCACAAAACTAACTCGCATTCATTGAAACAGCTTTTAAATAAATGCAACACATCAATGAACCTAATATCTAATATTCATTAGCCAACTTTTACTTATAAGTAAACCTGATATAATATTCTTCGCTGAAATATTTAATAAGAAGATCTTAAAGTGCTGTATTTCGTATGTAAATATCATCGTTTTATTTCCTTGCCATCTTTAGCGACGTCAAAAATTTGCTGTTGTGTTTTTTTTGTTATTTTTTCGTTCCAAACAACGAAACTTTATCTTCTGTGAAATATTTGCTGCTTGCCAAAATATCGAATTACTTACAACTAGTTTATACATTACTTTTTTAGCTTCTACATTTTCATACCTGGACACGCAAATTTTCATCATCAAATTTCACGTATTAAATGATATAGAACATCTCCGCACAAAAACATCATTAATGTAAACATCATTAAGCACGTGAAAAAAAGTCTGATCTTAATTAGAATGTATAATATTATTTAGAGAAGAAATGTTATTTAAAAGCATTTTCGAGTTTTTAGAATTGAATAAAATGTCACCATGAATCAAATATAATTAAAATTGAATATCACAAAATAAAAAGTTATAAAAATCGTAATTATAAGTGAAGAAAGAAGAAAACTAGCAATTTTCGGATTTATTCGCGAATCAGGTGCGTTTGCGTTCCTCAAACTAGTTTTCACATATTTCGGCTGCGTAACGTTCGGCGGGAATTTTTAGTAATTGGCTAAAGAATGCGAGTAATAATAATGGAAACGAAACGATGATGATAATAAGAAAATGTTGCTAAGTAGCAGCAACCAACATACAGGATGTCTGTAAGTTTGTATGAAACGTACACATCAAGGCTATTCATCACAATCAATGGAAATAAATACTCACCTTATATGTAGATATATAAATGCATAAACATTTCTACTAAAATTATACATAATGTATGTAGCAATATTAAAATTAAAAAATGATTAATCGATGTTTTTATGAAAATTCATTTATATAGAAAAATATTGTTAAATAAAGCCTCGAGTTGAACTTTTATTGCCGGGTACGATCTAAAATTTTATGTAAAGTTGTTGCACTTAAACGTTAACATGTATTAATGATAAAGATTCTTTTTAATTCTAAACCGTTAATTATTTATGGCTTAAATAATACAATAATGACAGGATCTCGTTAACAAATATGTTTACCATATATAAATCACAATTAATGTGCTTATGAAGTCATTTTTTGTAAATTGTCCATTTCGTCGTCAACTTTTACTTTTATGCAAATCTGGTAGAAATGGATAAAATTTAATTAAATGTGGATATTTTATTCCGCCCGTAAAATATAGTTGGTTAGATAAAGCGAGTTGGGTATTTTTTATGGGCAGTGGTAGTAACTCGTAAAAGAACAAAAATTTTATGTAAAGTTGCTGTTACCTGCATTTACATGTACTCAGAGTTGAGTAGAGGAGAGAGAGTTTAAAGAGTTTAAATTCATTGAGTTGTTGGTAACAAGAAACGACTAGTTTAAGACAGAGTGTTAGCATGTCGATGGAAAGATGAACTCTTAAGTATGTACTGTAAGTGTAAGAAGTAAGAGCATGGTACAATGATTGGTTAATGGTGAATTCTATGGACAGGTACATTTTTGCTGGTGTTAGATCGAGTGTTGGAGTAGACATTTAGCTAGCTAGCATCAATCAACGTCAATTATTTACTATTTATATATACGCGAGCCTCAATAGATGATGTACGGCCAAAGAACGGATCAAAATCGAATTGCTGATAGTATCAATACGCATTCTTGAGATTTAAACATTAACCAACATCCCATCTGAAATCAGGTTATTTATTATACAATTTGCATTTTGTTTAATATTTGTGTATTAAGGGTAGCAAATACTTATGTCGCAATGAATTCATTTGATGCTTCATGTAAAAATAATAAGATGCGAATTCTTATTAGTTATGCCTGCCAACAGACACTCCCGTCAAGAGTCGGAATTTTGATTAATAATCGATCGAAACGTTCAATAACTTTTGCACAAAAAATACATTTAAATTAGCACTTATAACATCACTTTACAAAATATTTAATTTATATAGAACACTAACTTTACAACATCATTTCGACCTTCAAACACAATGTGAGATGTTTTAAATTCATTTTTCATGTATACAAATCATCACATGCAAATTTAAGTTATATACGTACTACCATATATATACTTAAATTAAAAATCGTATATATATATACATATATATAAACCAACCAGAAACTTTGCTGTTTAGAACTTTAATTAGCTTACTAAATTTAATATAATAAAACAATGTTAATTACTACATATGTTAATAACAACCAACAAAAATGTTGCTATTATTTCTAGAAAATATATAGTAAAACATCCGAATAATAATAAATGTTTAATTAGTTACTAGAGTGTAGCTCAATTTCATATGTTTACTTTTCTAAATTGTGTGTAAAATTTACAACAGTGACGAAAAAAAATTTTTTTTTGTAGTAAATAATCATAATGTATTACATTCAATCTAAGAAAAGCATAACAATATTTTTGCTTTAATTAAAATTACATTTAATGTAGATTAATATCCCATAAAGATTTGATGATGCCCTTTTATGCGTTATTTCATAAATATTAAATTAAATAAACGTTAGTCTAATTCTAATAAATTATAGGAATGAATTAAAATCTTTTGAAAAAAAGTGTACAGAAAGTAAAATAATAAGATTACGAATATGTCAATTAGTAGATTATTTATTATTTTTTTGATTATTTTTCACGGTATAAAGAAGTTTAATTATGTAGTAATAAAGTGAAACAACGTGTAAAATTAAAAAATATATTTATAGTAAAGAAGTGCATTTAAACTTAACACGTTTTTAGTGCAGTTCTTAAAATTTTATTATATTTGTATTCGTTACTTAATTAAAGTTTTTATTTGTTAAAATTGGTGGTAAGTATTTTAATGAGAATATAATAAAATAAATTTGCGTGTATAGCATTATATTTTATTATTCCTTAGTTAAAGTGCAGTGCAAACCGTTAAAGAGTAACATGACGACGTGAGATCGAACCTCGTTTCCGAGTTTACTGAAGTCGCGCAAACATTTCCATACAATGGAAACTTGACTGAAACAACAACGATTCGGATCAAATTGTGTATATTATTATAATACGAATTATTTTGAATATCTCATAAATAAAAGAAGAGAGTCATCTGGTCAAAGATGTTTCTACAAACAGGCGGCAACATTGGAAAAAGCCCGAAAAAAGTCATCACCAAAAAATTTATTTCGCTTCAGTGTAGAAAAAAATACATTTATACAACATTCACCCGCCCAGTATTTTTTAAATTATATAGTATCCCTTCTTACTGATGGGAGTATAAATGAAAGAACAATGCAGTGGTGGTGCTATAGCCCTTAATCAAAGATGCAGGTTAGAAATCTGACAAAACAACACGACAGGTAAAACTCATGGCTTTGAAGCCGCCCTATCCTCTTCAGGGCTAAATAATCCTTTAACTGCAAAATCAGAGGCGACTCGTTAGTACATTATCACTTAATCATCATCGTATGTACTTGTTAAATCAGGTCAAACGATCAATGAAGCGAATACGGAATTATAAAACAACCAAAATTATAGTCTGGCAGCCACTGAGAATTGCCAGTAAGTTAAACGTAGTTATTATAGCATGGACAAGACAGAAATGAGAGTGGGGACGTTATGCCTTCGAAATGACAAATTCCTGAAAGGGTTGAATCACCCGGCGTGTGATAAATGATAAGATAGAACTTTTAAGAAATAAAAATTCTTATTGTGCGCTCTTGGAATGTTCATATTTGTTCTTATATGACAATTTCAAAGATCTCATCTCAAATATTAACATAATTTCCTTCGTCTACCAATAACTATTATTAAAGTTACACACATACGAGTACAACACTACGCTAGTGGTTAGTACCTTACTCTAACTCCAATTAATCCTATAGAGAGTATAACAGTAAATTGAAAATATATAACTTGTTCAATTTCAATCACATGCATTTATGTGGTTGTGTATGTGTGTCAGTGTGAGTGTGTGAAACACTATTTATTCAATTTTAAGTTCATGATCATGGTTCTCAACTAGTTGAATACTAATCGTGACAATCTGTTTCGGCTAGCCAATGATAATCTAGTCCAAGTAATCAAGATGGTATAATATACGAAAATTTAAGCTCATTACTACTGAATTGTCTTTACACGTAGGTATATACAATACCATACAACATAAAAAAGAAGAACAAGTATTGCACTTAAAATATGTTGTCGGCGAGTTACAACTCTTCAAAGTTTCGATTATTCGATGCAGTAGTAATAAGTTGTAAGTGCACCAGCACAGGACTAAGCATAGGGGAGTGAAAAAAAGATGATTGATCAGCAATGTCCCAAATTGACGGAACACATGCACTTGAAAATACATGAATTTAAATTTTTAACAAGAACAACAACCATCCTCGTTATCATTATAAAGCGCGCGGCGTATTTTGCTCCCCGGACAATTTCATCGCTTTGAAGAACTTTCGGAATGTAGAGGTGCTTGTCGACAAATTAAACAAGAGAGCCAACTTTTTCGCGGACCAGTCTCATTAAAAAAAAGAACGTTAGTATACTTTTATATAAAAAAAAAAGAGTAAGAGCTGAAGAAAGAAATGATTTTATCGGTTTTATTTTTGTGAATTTTGTTTGTTAACGATCGAAATGTTAAAAGAATATTTATGATAGTCGAGAAATAGAGCGAAAATGAGAACAAAACGAATACGAAAAGGAAGCACACCAACAATGATATATATAAAAAAAAGGTGACATAGAATATGGCAGGTTGACGGAGGTAGCAGTTGCAAGCGAAGAATAAAGAAGTTTTAAAGAACTAGAAACGAATTGACTTTGGTTCCCATACAACGTGCCAAGACCGGTTTATAAAAGATCGTCATTCTCCGTCCGCAATCGCAGCTTCATAATCTATCTTTATCTCTTATTGTGTATGTGATTTGGAGATTTATTTCGGACTGACCAAAGAAAAGAAATATTCTTGTAAGGCCTATACGTTCAACAACATTCCTTCAGTGCTTTCGAAAATGAAACCCGCTAGACGTTGTCGCTGACGCACTCAACTCGCGACACTTGACTATTCATGAATAATCAACCTTCTTTTTATTTTTTTTACAATACCTAACTTGTATTAGTCAAAAATTCATCATACATCCATAAAACGCGACGATAATTTATGGAATGGATTACAATGGAAGCGTAGTGAAAATTCGATTTAAATCAATTCGCGATTAATAAAAATGAATTGTGTTTAATTTTACAGGTTGATCGATCGACGATATTCCCCGCTAAAAATTTATCCACAACATTCAACTATATTTATTTTGTTATATGCATTTTTTTTATTGTTATTGTTCTCGTTGCGCATATACGTTGATTTTAGTTTAATCTATTTTTCATACAAATGCATTTGCAATTTGTCATTGTTGTTGAAATTTTGCTTCAGTTCAGCATGTGTGTAAATATTAATGTTAAACTCATCAAATAAAACTGTTTTACTATTATATGGTATATTTTATAGGCGCTCATAAAACGTTTGCACCACCACCGCGTATATATTTATAAAGGAATTACTAATTACGAATACCTTTTACATGCACTTTCAGTTTAATTTCGAAATAAAATGCTTTTGTATTAGATGAATCTGTATATGAGTATATGTTATGTGTATAGAAAAGTTAATACGAAATTGTAATCGTTCAAATGCTTTTTGCATTTTCATTATTATTATTATTATGATTATGTTCATTCATAATATCAACGTTTTTATGCGTTTTCAATTGACGAGCATTTGCTTATACATTATTGATAATTGGATTTAAATTGTTTGCTTGATTTTTATGATTCATTTTACTTCTTTTTCATACAGTTTATTTGTCCTATTCAATTTGCATGCGTTTGTTCGATTTTCCAGTTAATATGGATTTACTTATTAATTATTAAATGATGTCATTTTTGTATCAAATTAGCATAAAATGAGTACATAAAATTGACGCCTATATCAAAAATTAACCTATATAAAAATGTAACATTATTATGATTATTTAATAATGGTTGAACCGAAAATAGTTGCAATGTAAATGCGCACAACAGTTCAGTTTTATTTATGACTAAAACAAATAACAATAAAACGTTTCTAAATTGCTAATTATAATAAGTTTATTGTTTATATTTTATATTTATGAATATATATAGGCCAAATGATTATTTTTATAGTTATTAGTTAAAATATGCAAGAAATATGTTAAACGATAAAGTTGTTTTAATTTTTTTCCTTTGAAAATTATTGCAAACAATATTAATACTTTACTTTTAATATCATGTTAAATTAATAATAAATGGATTATAGTGAAAAATTTTATATTAAGCGCTGTACATATGAAAATAAATTTGCTTTACATACATGCACATAAAACTGCATATCTAAAAATACATTATTTTTATAACATTCTTAAGTAAATGCATGTACTAATAATACATTAATAACGATAAAATTTACTAGGTAACTTACATTATTTATTCGTTTTAAAATAAAATTTATTATATTTGCACATTTTCTTATTATTTATTGTTTTATTAAATAAACCATCATCTTCTTGTGCTATATCTGAATTAATTCAGCCAGTTTTGGTGGCATGAAATTAAATATTTTTAAATTGTGGTCATTACGAGTGCCCATATGGTATGGAAATTGAAGAGCATTTTAATCAAAATGACATATATTTTGACAATTTTATTGCTTGCCATGCATGTTAAAAATTGGCGTGAAAATAAATAACAAATTATAATAAATTATATTAACATTTATATTATTATTTATTAGCATATAAATAAAATTAATATTATTTCGCACTTTGCTTGCTTTTTTGATAAATTGATTATTCTAATTGCTGCGAGTTTCGTTAAGTGTACATATAATATATTATAAATGTTTCTATTTAAAAAAATATGAAAAATAATAATAAAAAAACTATGTCCTATATCAGCATGCAATCGTGTTGAACAGCAAATTTTGTTCATGCTTACAAAGAAGGTATTTAAAACCTCGTTTCTTTTACGTGAAATTGTTTAAAGTTACATAATCTCTTAGGTGATTAATTAGTAAAAAAATGCAAACCGTTTTTGTTCTTGTTCATGGTACAATGATTAATGGCAACCTTCTAAAAGATATGTTGCGTGAAGTACTTTACAATGAGATTTACAACACGACTGTAAAGTCTTGTTTACATTCGTCCAAACAATTTTCTTAAAAATAGAGCGCTTTTTTAGGGGGTGACTATTTTAGCATTCCAAAAAACACACCAAAATTTCGGTCTAACGCGAGAATTATCCTCACATCGACTAATTTCAACATTTATCCTAATATGTCTTCCACGTGCTTCTTGCGGCTTATTAGATTATGTTGTTTATTCTGAAACGTTGCTCTTTTATGCTAAACCATATGATCAAGCAAGTAGGAACCGGTTTGTTAAACTCAAGTATATATAAGTTAACATCATTCAAATTGGGTAGAAAAAACTATGTAGAAAACAAAAGCGCACACGACAGAATGATTTTTTTTACTTGTTTGTTAACTAAGTCGCATTAGGTAATACCCTCAGATTTATTAAAGCCATAAAATATTATATCTTGGCATTGCTAATCCAAGATATATATATCTTTCGCAAAAATGTTAGCAGTTTGTTTTAATTGGTTAATTTATTTCTGATGAGTCGACCGTAGGCGATTTCTTGTGGTTTAAAAAATTTTCAAATGCGCGAGTTTTGTTTGAGATTTTCTATGAAGATCGCACAAAAATTTAATGTTGGTTAATTGCTCTATTAACTTAATTTATTATCACTCAAACCAAACGCTACATTCAAAATATTTAATAAGAACAAATATTTGTTTAATATCGTGCAAAAATCTGAGTTATGCAGCAAATAAGAATTATTAAAAATTGGAGTGTAAATTTGACTGCAAACGTAAAAATTAATATTTACTATACACATGATGAAAAATTGTCAAATAGAAAAGTTATTTCATATTTTTTATTGCAACTTGCAGCGAGATGAAATCCAGAAGATTTCATTTTACGGCTTTATCTTTTTTTAACCGTATTGCTCACACGAATTGAAAAAGAGAAAAATAATGAAACAATTCATTTTATAAACATAGTATCTAGTGTGAATCCGTAGAAAAGTTTCCAACAACGTGTACTCACACTTTGAACATTTCTATTATGCTGTATGGTTACAAAAATCAAACATCATAAACACGTAATCAATATAAAAATAATAATAAAATTATGTAATAACAATATTTGTTTTCATTATTTTTTTAAAGATATTTCATGCATTTCCTAAAGAAACTTTTTTCTTTCTTCTTTATAGCGCAAAGTAAGAAATTCCTTACTTTCTTTGGATGTTTAATATCAGTTATGTATTATGAAAACAACGGAAAAAAACAATAACAACATAGATTTTAATAATAAATATTTATGCACGTTCCTAAGATATTCAAAACCATAATAGTGCAAATAATAAAAATGCAATAAAATTGTTTTTGATACGATTCCATATGTATACCTATAAATGTTATGTCTAGAACGAGATTTAAAAATGTTAAAAATAAATAATGACAAAGAAATTCTATTATGTGGTTAAATACAAAAATCAAAGATCATAAACATGTAATCAATGTTAAAAAATAATAATAAATTTTTTTTAAATATGTACGTCGTGTATCCTAAACAGAGTCAAGCATTCGTGAGCGCGCACCAAACGATTCATAAATTTGAGATTAACATGAATTACGATCTGGTAATTCACATTACAAGAGTGTAGTCGTCTAAATTTTATATTTAAATAATAAAACATCATATGGGTTGCTAAAAAAATCAACGCCACACAAAAAAGATTAAAATTCCATTTTCACCAGCATGGGAAACAATAGCCAGAAATAAATTAAATTAGATTGCTTAGCATAATTATTATAATATGTAAGGTTGGCACGAATTCATTTTTTTTATCAAGCGAGCGTTGTTAGACATAAGAACTTGAAAGTTAAGATTACCAACACGCAACCAAAAACTTGGACGAGAAAATTTTATATAAATACGAGAAATTGTTTATAAATATAAGCATATTAAGCAAAAATATTATAACGGATGTTTTTTTAGAGGAAAAAAATTAATATATATCTCGATCACGCCTTTGTTCCACATCCTATTCTCAAGCGTTTTCTTCCTCTTAATTAATAAAACGTACATTCGTGAAACTAAAAAAATAGTTATTATACGTATTCTGCATTAAATAATAATAAAAAAAGTTAAGCTGAGGATAAATCAATATAATACATACTCACATACATTAATTATTTTTGTAATAATAACATGCTAACAAACATCAAATTAATTATTAATAATATATTAAAACTGTAACATAAGCTCATTAAATCGAAAACATTACTGTTAAACTTATTTAAGTATATTTAATTATTTGACAATCTTTGTGTAAATTGCAAAATACAATACAGTAAAATGGTGAAAAAGTTTTAGTATATTGTTTCTAGATAAGTCGGCGATTTAATTAAATTTAATCTATATAACTTAAAATTTGCAATAATATACAATCAAATAATTTTGCATAAACATAAAATAAAAAATGAATAATGTACAAATATATATAATATGATAATCAACCTTTAATTAACAAGTTGTTTCTGCTAAGTTGTTATTAATTAGTAGGAATTGTGATTTATCATAATGGTAATAAGCTCACTTTGATTTTGCGCTATTAGACTAATATAATACATTTAACGACTAATTAACTATAAGAAAGTGATCACGATTATTGTTAATTAAATTTAGATACATCAAGATGTTTTTTCACATGATTGTAGTAAATGTATGCTGTTTTACGAATTTTCAAATAGCATTATTAATTTTTGAATATGGTTTTAGTATTCAATATTTTAATATATTTTAATGTGTTTTTATAATTATAGTGATTTGGAACTTTCAACCACAGAGTTCTTGTTTTTAATTCTCTCGGTTTCATGAAAAAATCTTTTACTTTAAATTACATGTATTCGTTACTTTTTTTTTCGTTTTCATAAAATTAACCTAGATTTTTTGTGCGCAAGCACAGAACAAAAATTATTATTATATTCTTCCTCTCTTTGAAAGTTTTCAAGATGCTTTAATGTTGTTTTGTAACATTCAGCAAGGAACAATAAACAAAAATTCGCAAAAACATTAAAAAATAACTTGGTAAATTACTTTAACACTTCACACATAAAAAAAATTCATTAAAGTTAATTTTAAGCAACAATTTTAATTACTATCATTATGAAATGCAGCAAAAATTGAAAGTGCGTATTTTCAAACGAAGGTAGGTATAATATTAATTGATAATTAAAATATCGGCTTCGAAAGCCACACACCACATTAAAACTAAATTATCACAGTTGAAATTGTTTATTTAGATGTGTTTTAATGTAAAAAACTTGTAGGTATTTGAGAATAAGCTACAAAATGTGTTTTATTAGTTCGAAGTGCTTTAGAGTGCGCCTTTTTTATTTTTAGTAGCAAACAGAAATAAACGGTTCTTTTGAAAAAACATGTTTTTCTTCGAACGCGAACTTATAGGGCCTATTTCATCCCTGAAAATGCTTTACTTAAAGATTTCAAAATGAAGACAGATAGATCCGTTGGTAAATCCGAGATTTAAATAGAGGTTTTATGTGTGTATGTGTACTAGCAAGGCTTCTGTTGGATTATGGGGTTTAAACATCCCGTCAGTTGATACTTGGGCCACCTACACCAACACGCACGAATCTACATGCGTGACTGCCTAATAACATCAACAACAATACCTATATTATTATATCATTTAACCGAGGATAACAATATTTCGATTTATTGGTAGTAAATCTAGGCAGATTGAAAACGCCACCAAAACACAATTACGTTTTGTCTCGAATTAATCGACTAATATGTCAATGTGCATATCTTTAATGTTAATAGGTTTCCATTGTCTAAATTGTTTTTGTTTGTAAACATTTTATGAACAATATTAATAATTAAGTTAGATGCTTCATTCATTTACAGTTTACATATGATATTATAATATTTGAGGAGAGTAATTTATTGCATTTTGCATATTACGCGAGTTCAAGTAAAAGAATTTTCTAATTAAAAATTTAATGGGAAATATTTGGTAGAGTTTTTTTTCCTTCAAGAAGGGAATGTGTCAATGTGTGCAATGTCAAGACAGTTCTCTCTAATATAATGAAAGTCGTTTTATTACCTAGGTATTTTGTAGGCGACTTATAGGAGTGGCAATTTTTTTATTATTATTTAGTTGGAAATTTATGTTTGGCTAACCAGTAAAACGTTTTATACCAAAATCTTGCTACAAAATTATACATGTATGTAAATTTCGAGCAAGCGTTTTATATGGGAAATTGCGTTGATTTCAAAATCGCCATTTAATTTCTTCTATTACGAGTACATGCAAGAAAATTGTATTTCAATGTACTGGCATATAATAAATACCGAATTGAAAAGTTTTGATTTTCATAGAAACTCATCGATATTTAAATGATAGATATTTTTTCCAATTGGGTGGTCTTTTTCATAACATATTGCATATATACATTTCAATAACAAAAATATAGAACGTATAGAAAAGAATATTTATCTTAGATTCTAAAGTATTACAGTTTTTGTTATTGATACAACAATGTAAATAATTGCAAATAAAGAAAACGCTTTTCAAACAGTTATTTTCATTAAAATAACACTTCTTTATTGTTTCTTACTGCCAAATAAATAATGGTAATTTTTTCAATTGAATATATATAGTAATTTTTATTATATTATTTATTGTTTCAATGAAGCGGTAACATGTAAAATTGTTTAAAAATGGTTTACTGCGCTTACATTAGATACAATTGGAATAGATTAATTGCGAATTAGTGCCTATTGATTTTATCACTTATTAATTTATTTTCCGGCTAATGTAATCATTGATTAAATTAACTTAATTTTAAATAAAAAGTATTGAAAGTAAATTTTTAATTTTAATTTTTAAGACCATAAAGGCATTGTTTTAATAAAGGCCTTTTAATAATTGATTAAATATGAGGTTCTTTTAATGTAATTTTTAAGCTTTCAATATTTTAAAATGTTGTAGTGTTTTATGCTTGCGGACTTTAATTTTGCTAATAATCAGTTATTATTACTAAGAATATATGAAAAGCGCCTCTAAACTCTTTAGACTTTTAAGATTATAATATACATGTTGTTGTAAGTAAGCTGTAAGAATAATAAAGTGGTTTAAGTTTTAAACTAGTCTACGAATCATTTATTAAATGGTAAATTAAACTAACTAGCTTTTAATAATAACAACGATATCAATTTTCAACACAATTCCGTTAAAGTTGCGCTGAAACTTATTACAATCATTATTATGTATATTAATATAAAATAGATATATATATGGAAGAAGTACAGAATGCCCTATTATGTTTTATGGATGTTGAAATAAAAATTATCAAAGCTTGTTTTGATTGCAGTTAACAATTTTGACCTTTAGCACATAAGCGTTACGTATATATATATATAAAAAGTAGTGCTCTCCAATTTCCAATTGTATTTTCGTGGTAATAAAATTGCGTCGAAAGTTACTACAATTAAACTGTGACAGAACATAAAATATATGTTTCTTTTACGTTTGAGTGGTTTTTGTTTCAGGAACTTTTTTTAATATCATTTGGTGCAATCCACGACCCTAAAAATGATAATATTATCATATTTCAAACATATAAAACCCATTTCATACAAATAATATATATCCTGCATCATTTTAATTTTTCATTAATTAAAATAATAGTATATTATTGATTTTCCAATTAGTTTTATTTATTTGTTTAATAAAGAATTGTTTGTTAATAATAAAGTATCAATATTTTCCTGGAAATAAAACTTTTCATTGCATTGTGCAAATAGCATTACATGTATTTATCTTCTTTATTACAACTTGAAGCTATTGAGTAAAGTAAAACGTCAATAATGATTATTGTTACCTTTTTAAAATAGTATGGCAATCGCTTTCGGGCATCGCCAAACTTTTCTATTTACATAAAACTTTCCAATTAGTCAAATATTAATTTGAATATATGTAGAATTAGCACTCTAACTTTGAATAAATTATTGAAAGTAGTGATTTATTAATCTAGTTTTAGTCTGAAATCACAGACACACATATATTGGTTTGGTCTTTTCCCATATAAAGCATGGCTTTCAAGAGTTCCATTCATTCGACTGTATTTCCCATTCAAATAAAATTACCAGCATTTGTAGTATATTTTATGAAAACCTTTTCCATTCTCTAAAATCGCCCTTTCAATACCCACGGTGAATATATGATTGCTTCAAATCCACTTGACCTTAACTGTATGCGGCTTTTTACTATTTTAAGTTTTTTTAAATTCATCAATTAATTGCCAATTAAAAACGCAAATCATTTTAACGCTTGAACCCCCTCATAGAATCAATGCATATTCTAATAGAACATATTTTCATTTTTAATGCAATAAAAAGGAAAAAAATTAAAAACGAAAACGTTTTTAGACGGCGCACGTTTTGCAAATACCGTACAGACTTTTCTCACACTTATACATACGTAACAGAGAAAATTGTAGATTTAATAAGTTGTAATATGTTTAATCGAATATTAATTTTCACTTGTTAAGTTGGTATTTTATGCTGCAATTTTTTCAACATTAAAAGCGAAACAACAACAACAAAAAATGTTGTAGAGGAAGTGAATCGTTAATTTAATGGTTAAAGATTGTTGCTAAATAGATGCATAATATGCTAAAAAGTAATTTTTAAGTGTATGGTTGGTGGTTTAGAGTTAGTATCGTTTGCAGAAAGAAATGACAGAGGTAATAATTAAATAGGATGGCGTAAGCCACGGTGAAATGCTACAAACAAAGACATTAGACACCAACACCACAAAACAACCATGGGAATGAAATTAGAGGTTCTGTTCTGTAAACCAATGCACAAGTGATTCTCGGAAGAGATTGTTTTTAAAATCAAGACAATTACCTAAACGAGCTACTATTATACAGAATTGTAGGTAAAGCTAGAAAATTGCTAGAGGTGAAACCATCTTATACACGGCATATTCATTTCTTATTAGCATGAAACAAACGTATTATTTAAATCAAAATACCCGTGCAATTAATATTTCGGAATATAGAAAATAAAAATAACCGAATTGAAATTACAACAACACCAACAACAACAAAAAACACACAAGAAAAAAAAACAAAAAAAACTGGTTTAGTTAGAATAACGAATTGGAATTTCCGTTTTCGGTGTGTTCGGAAAGAATGCAGTAAACTATGAACTCTATAATCGATAAGTATAAAATGGAAATAAAAATTACCGACCGGAACCGGACACACAAGATGGTGGTCGCGAAAGATATAGAAAAGGGGTTAACGAAACCGCCACGGGATAAGCACTGAGTTATTTACGACCTATATAAGTTATTTATTTAACAACACGTTTTCTCTATGACGTTGAGAAAAAGTGGATAAATAGGCAAATCCATTCCACACCTCCGTACAGAGTAACCACCAAAGCCGTTATTAAATTATAGGCGCGCTTCATGTAAATCCTGTAATAAATATATCAAACATTGACAAGTACGATCGTGTAAAAAGGAAACTTGCCCTAACAATTGAACAACAAGGAAAGTTAAGAGCATAAGGAATGAACCCATCAGACAGCACCCATCACTGTCTACTATCGTTATAAGAAAGCTAATCCGAGTGATATATGGACAATGGGCAACTCCTAGCTTTAATAACATTCCTTAACATTCCATTAATTTATAGAATTTCTTTTTCACTCGATTATTATATAATAAAATTGGAGATTTTAAATGTAATTGAAATATCCCTTTTTACTTTATTTGTGCGCAATTTTGTCTAAAGAATGGCGAAGAGCAAGCCAAATAATAAACATGGTTTTATGGAATGTTTACTCATTGGAATTTGCAGTCGCAAGGCTTGAGTTATTGTCAAGTGTCTGAAGTGAGTTGAAGGAAAATATAGTTTCACTACAAGAGAGGGTTTGATTCTAAATTTACTTCACATAAATGTTAAAGAAGCTCAACTACCCAACAACATTTATATCGAAAATATTATCATAAAACTAACACTTTCGTATTGATTTCTTTTAAATCACTAGAAAGAAATATTAAGTGTAACAAATTTTCTTTTATACTATGTATCCTTACTATCCGTATCGTAGGCATAGTATTTGAACATAAGCAACAAATTGCAAATTAATCAATTTTAATGTATGTATATGTACGTTATTGATAAAAGATAGATAGAAGGTATTGACTGTTTCCCACAGTGAATCAAAACAAGTCTTATATTTACTTAAAACATCCGTAAGTTTCCGCGAAGTGAATCTGATCTGGCTATCAAATGTAGAAGAATAACTTTTCTGTGTCTGTACGCTTTGTTTTAAAATTATTTAATGTTCGACATGTGTAATGGGAAATGAAATCTTCTTATCTGAAATACGTGACTTGCAGCAAAACAGCATTTCTTTAAGATCGCGCGCCAGCTGTAGATTAAGTTGGGGGAAGAGTTGAAGAGAAACGTGCGCGCGAACTTATTTTTATTCCACCAATTTCAATACTAATAGGTATTAACGTCCAATTCGCACCGAAGCCATTTTAAAAACTACCTATTATATTTAACGATCGCATAAAAACGAAATTCCTACTTGCTACACACACAGACAAATATCTTCAAATATTTTTCATCACAGCGCGCCAACATCTTTTCGTAAAATGCGCGCGCGCGCGCGTAATAAAATGTATTATCACCGAGAAGTCGCGCAACTCTAAAAGTCAGCTATAAATTTAATAAGGGTCGATTTATGCCCTTCTGTCAATACATGCTTTAAATATAACACACACATACACACACATAAAGAAATCATCGTTTTTTCTCCCTTTTCGCATTCCAATCAACAAAGACATAACTGTTAATTTCTTCTCTCCTTTCTGTGTGTTTGATGTATACATATAATTTTAATCTATCATTTCAGATGGTTATTTGTCTGTCAAGTAAATAGTTTTTGAAAATTTATGCGCGCTGATATATTGACAGTAATCGATTGTAGAATTTGGTTCTGTCAATAGAATAAAAAAATACATCTAAATGTACATCTAATTTATTATAAAATACTAAACCACGTTTCATAAAATCAAAGATTTATTATTATTTCAAGCGCTTTCTTCTCGTCGCTCGATAATAATTTCATTAAAAATAGCATTCAACAAACAGTGCTATTCTACTACAACTACAATATAATTCCATAATAATTAAACAGATAAATGTCAAAATGAGCAAAAGAATATAATACGCATACATATATATTTATTCCTCCTGTAATGAAAGAAACTTTTTTATACCTTTTGATTGATAAATTCTATAATTGAATGTATGACATTTCCGATGGAAAAAATATTTTATTGTCGTTTTGACTTTTTGTGCTAATAAAGGTTAAACTGGACGTTGCATGGTCACTGCGTCCAACGTGTCAAGGGATTGTGCTAATTCGAAAAGGTTATATAACAAGTAATGCCATCTGTTGTACTCAATATACTCTCTACAAAGATGGTCCTTACTAAACGTACAGCAAAAAAATTAATTATCGTTAAAAAATCTATAATTACTTCGTAGCATACACAAGAAAGCAAATAAATAAGAAAGTTGCTATACAGCTGTAGATTAATTAATAAAATCTTCGGACTGGAATACTCTTCGAATTAGCAATTAATACCAATTTGCAGTCTCTGAGATAATATGATGAACTGATCATTATGCGCTCACTGATTCAGAAATCGTGCTCTAATCGCCACAAATCTTACGATCAACGTACAACATTTTTTCTGTTTGCTGAAATGAGAAAAAAATCCACAACCACTTACTAGCAAACAAATTAATTGTCTATCAAAACCGCATTCACGTTACAACAAAAAAATTATAAACGTGGTGATTAAATGATTGTTATCCTTGTAGACCGTACTTACAGAAGCAAATACATTATATCTACCTACCAGAAGCTAGCGTGTCGATGTTTAACTTCATCTATATATTACTACCTAAACCAATTTTCAGAACCGCAAAATAAACTATTTGTGTGCTTCTTATATAAACGCCATTTAAGGTCATTTCATCTTTTTTTCTTCTCTTTCATTTTCATCGTTTAAAATATTTCTACATTTACTCATAAAACGCTATCTGTTCACCTGGTACATTCCTTCGAATTAATATTTTATCCGAAAGTTAATATTCCCTTGATTATGATTATATTTTTAAATTAATTCTATTATAAAACTTGAAATAATAATTTTTTCCTTTTAGCATAAAATTCATTATTGTATAAAATTGAATGCTTTTACACTGGTATTGAAAATTTCGTTGAAAGAAAATTTTTAATCAATAATATTGTAAACAAATAAGGAAATAATTAATCTGTTACTTTCAGCGTAAAATTTTTAATTGTTTAGTGAAAATAAATTATAGTAACCGAAGAAAAAAAATTGATGATTAATATTTTGTAACACCCCATATATCTTTTATTGTTTCTTTTTGTAAGTGGTCAATTCAAAAATAAATAAACGCAATCAAGTGTTGCTTTAAATTAGAATTGATTAAGCGCGCGCTTAAAGGTGGTGTTTAAGTTAGTTAAAACTAGTTAAGAATTTTTTGTTTGTGAAATTTTTGGGCGTACACCAAATCATATAAATCAGATTGATAGTGAGTGAAGCAAAAGCCTTAGGTATAACACTCACATAAAAAAATAATTACTATTTGAAAATCACTATCAATTACTGATATTGTAGATACAATAAATGAATTAATTAAATAATTTATTTAACTTGAAATTAATGCAGTGTTGTAATGTTGTCACTATTATACTTCTTGTGTGTGTGCGCTCAAATTTGATAAATAAATTAAGGAAATCGCTAATAAATATCAAGTTATAAAACAGTAACTTAGTTACTGTAACCTAATAATAATACGTATGTATGTATGTACAAGAATAAGAGCACTGTTTTTTTATATAAAATTTTATTGTTCCATAAAAGAGAAAGTTCAGAAACAATGTGTTGTAAAGAAATTACGCTTAACTAATAATTGCTATTGACGTTATTTGAAATTCAGTGCAGTATTATTTTTTTTTTTTTTTTTTTTTAAAAAATGCGGTTATGAGGTATTCTTAACGGCAAACATTCCTAGCATATCAGTTTGATTTTTACCTGCTTTTATTTAGACAAAAAAATCTATTTACTTAAACAAAACTTTTTTATGCTTATGACAATTTATAGCTTTATTAATACACAGCATTTTATTAATGAGCATGTGTGTTATTTAAAGTTTTTTATTGTTAAAGTATTATTCATTTAGGATTGTTAAAGTTTTGTGGTTGATTTGAGTTTCTTTTAAATTCTGCGAAGCTTTCTTTGTTACCAAACAGCCGTAAGCAAGATTGGAACAATACAAATTTTTTCTGTGTAACGTCTTGAAAATATTAGCATTGCATTTGTGCAAAAACTTCACAGATAATTAACTTGCCAATAATCATTTGAAAAAGATCGAGCTTTCAAGGAATTAATAAAAATAGTGAAGAAGAAAAAACGATTTTTACTGTTGTTGAGCGCGCGAGCGCGCCTCAAAATAAATGTCTTTTAAATCATCTGCAAATCGTGTGCAAATGAGAATGTCTAGCACATAAAATATCTGTAGCCAATGTTCATAAATTTATGTCTCGCAAAAATTTTACTATACATACACTTATATTACTTTGAAAATACCCGTTGTGTGTGATACAATATATACCGAAACGCCAACACATCTTTTTTCTTAAGACGCGCAGACTTTCCTCAAACCCACTGCTGCATTATGCATTCATTCAGAAACACAACGAGCAAAACATCCGAAAAAAGGAACGAAAATAAAAAAATACATCTAACACCATATATAAACGCACCAAAAAAAAAAGAATGTTGAAAGAAAAAGTCAGGTATAAAATACAACACAACATCACCGAATAAATTGATTGTAAAATATATAACTCAGTATTAATATACTACTAACAATAATAATACATACTAAAATCGCTAATGTACCAAAAATATTATAATATAATATTCAATTATTATAACTGTTTAGAAACATTCATAAAATTACTATATAATAAGCACATGAATTTTACTTTTTATTTTATAATAATTTAATAACGACAAAAAAATTAGACATCATATTAACGAATTTTTGAGTAAAAGAATCAATTGCAGTAATATAAATTAACACGTAGCAACGCGAGTTTATTTTTTTAAATAGTTATCTGATAGTGATTTTATTGAGCAAATTATACTCGCTCTATTTTATAATTCAATTAATAACTTATAAATATAATAAAGAGCAATAAAGAAATAAAAATTTGTTAATTTAAACAGTTACAATATTGAGTAAATTAGTAAATTTAATCAGTCTAAAAATAAACTATTAATAATCGAATAAATATGCAATAAAAATTGAAAATAAATATGCGCAATGGATAATGGCAACTAATTTATTACATTTGGTTAATGAAAGCGGAAAATGTTTCTTATATAGCTGGCTTTTTTTTCATTCGTGCTTATTGCCTAAAGGTAGAAAATACCTTGAGCCGATGTTGTTCGCATTGTGCAATTCAAGAAGTCTGCATAAATGTTGTTTTATAAGTCAAAACATGGTTTTAAATGTTGCATAGAATGGCAAAACTCAGCATAATTCATGATCACGTTCCCACAGCTATATTTTGACTCGACCATAAGTGTCGATTCGCTTAATAAACTTACAGGTAATCTGATAGATATCAGAAAATTTATAAGAACATAACTCACGCGTTATTTAATTAACTTAATATCAACCTTATACAGCCATAAATTTATTGATGATGATGATTATTATTATTATATTTGTAATAATTAACAATTAATATTATACTATATACAAGAATCTATTATATTTTATAGATGTAATGAAATCGGTTTTACATTCTAGAGTTTTCACTAAACTGATAAAATCTACGATTTACTATATTATGGTATAATATTTTATAAAATATTTAAAAAGATGTGTGGTGTAATTGTTTGTCAAGTGATGGTTGTTCAAGTTCTGACGCGTATAATCTCCATGAAAAGCGCATTTGCTCAAAATTCGGAAATCCTCTTTGAACAAATTCAGGTGTACTTTACTCACTTATTCGTAGCCATAGGGTCAGCAGATGAAATATGAGAGTATTTATATGATCTGGAAACGCAGAATCAATCCATATGGAATTGTTGACTTTCCTCACTAAGTGATAAGAGCTAATGACCAGTAAAAGAGATTCTAGCAACGACTGTTTTCCACATTTTTTTGCTTCAAAAAGGATTAGAGAGTTGTGCTCAACAATGGCACAAACGCTTGTAATGAAAGTTAGTACTTTTGCGCAAAGGAAAAACTACACTTCCTTCGTATGTAATTAATTGAAACAATCTAAGCTTCGGTAATAAAAAAGTGTATCTTTACTATTATATATAGTTTTTCACCCATCTACGTAAGTAAAAATATTTTATAGGATTAATCATATTATTATCTAATAATAAGCACCAGGAAATAATCATCACCTAACGGAGATTTAATGGTAATGAAGTGTTGCCGAAAATTAAGAAATGTGCCATAAATATTTTTTTTTTATTGAACGCTATCCATTTCTATTGTATCGTATTATACTATACATCCAGATAAATAACGCGCGCGAATTTATTCGCTGAATCGATTTTAATTAATTAAAAGCGATATTTTTTTCATAACTTCATCAAAAACCAAATTTCCTGTTCCTTACTTATCGTTCATAATCTTATTTTTGCGCTTGGATTGCTTTACATATTCAATTTTCCATACAGCATTTTTTCAATGCGTTATTTTCTTTCATATTTTTATTCACATTATGACAAAAAAAACAAATTTACTGAAAGATTTTTAATCTATTTTTCATTATCCATCAAATTCTGCTTATATGAAATATATATCGTTAAACGTGCACTCTTGAATTTTCAGTTTAAAGCGAATCGAAATCTAACTTGATACAGAATAATTAAATTTTACTCGATTTAATGCTAATAGAATTTTGAGTACACGTGTAATTAGTATCTAAAATTGGCGTATTTTCGATATAAACAACAACAAAATATATATATTCCTTGTTGAATATGATTTTCCATATAATCCCAAATCGATCTATATATTGCAACATACATATTACTTATTAAATAAATATTTTGATCTTGGGAATATTTGCGATATGAAATGCTTATATGTTATTCCATCAAATGACATTTCATATTCAGATTAATCAAATTTTTTATGCAATATTGCTTGAAAATTCCATTATATTAATTTCTTATTGATCTATCACAGAAATTTCTCATTTCTACAACGTAAGTTGAATTACATATTTTTTATCAAATATTATTACTTGAGATTAATAATTTTTCTTGATAGTAAACTAAATTACATTGATGTTATTTTCGAGCAGGATCAATAAATTGTACATATTTATTTTGGTACGTGTAACAACCGCCGTTTGAATGATTGTTTAAACAAAACTTAATGTTAATTTGTGGATAGAGAATAAATCGTTTGTTTTTGTCATCAAAATTTTTTCGAGTACAATAAAAAAAGTGTTTGTGGTTGGAAAAAAATGAATTTGCGTGTGCGAACTTGGCAATTTCAGATAATTCGACTGTTTTATACTGTCACTAATGGATATTTTATGCGACCACTCCTGCTATTTTGATCAACTAGGCATCAGTGAAAAAAATCACACCCGACAATCTTTATTCGTAATATGTGAATATATAAAGATTACATATGTTTATGATATACCATAAACTCTTAAAACGTTATTCCTTTTGAATGTATGTGAGTGTTTCATTTTTTTTCTTCTTCTTCGTTTTATTCCTTATCTAAAATAGAATATGTTGATTGATTATAAAAACGAATGAATTATTTACTACTAAAAACAAATGAGAGATTGTTTCTCTGCACATATTTATATATGAAATCAGACGATTTAAATAAACTTGGCGTTAATTTCCTCAAGTAATTTTTTTTCTAGCCAAGACCTAATTTAGATAAGCAAAATTAGAATCACTCTATGAACAATTTACAATGAGTTGATGTATCAATATCTCAATTAATATGTTAATTATACTAAATCTACAGGTGAATAACTTAGCTTATATATAAATAACAAGATTCATAAGCGATTTTTTATTTTAATCTACGCTCGAAAAACGTATATAAATGTTAATGTGTTCCATAAAAATTATATATAAGTAGTTAATATTTATTGATTTTCAAATTCAACAATAAATTATCGTCATTCTAAATGATTTAAATTTGTTTGTATTGCAATTACTCTTATTTACTTCTAATAAAATGTCAGTCATTTCCACGACACATCGATGTAATTTGACAAAAATGAAGTAAATGTTATTTATTGCTAAAAATTACCTTCTATTTAAAAATCATAAAGTCGCTCAAAATTTCAATCAGTTTGTATTCATTGTTATTATTTAACAATAAATATATTCTAAAAAATATTTAAATATACTCTTTGTAATGATCATCAGTAACAATTACTTACAAATGTTTATTACATAATCGTCAAAGTCAATGTCAAGATAGATAGAATATTTGATTTTTTTATCTCTGGCTCACTTTATTATAACCATTACTCAATTTTTTATTCTATCATAAAATATTTCATACCCGTTTTAATAACAATTGAAAAAGTTGTCGTCCTAAAAATAATAATTTTACTTTATCTATTTACATACATACGTAATATAAAATGTAGAAAAATTTTAATGCATTATATTATTTCACAATAATCAAAACCACTGATATCTTTGATAGGAGGTTGAAATGTGTGAAATTTTTATAAACAAGCTTATAAATGAATAATTCTGCTCGGTTATGAAATATTCATAAATGTAAATGTGAAATGTTATAATAATCATGACAAAAAAATTCAACTAGTATTTGCCAAATTTTCATTTCAACAAAAAAACACACGATTCATATTTGAATTACAATAAAAAACAAAATATAATTAATTGTACTGTATAATTTAGCACTGACTTTTTTGGAAGTTTTTTTGTGTGTATTAATAATAATCATTGCTAATGTTTTACTGTTTTATTATTTCCACCTACTTAAAATTAAAAAACATCTTTTTTATACTTCTCATAAGTAATTAATTGTAAATTTTAGTCTGTGATGTTATATAATTTAGAAAATATTTAATTAAAATTGTTGTTTTGGAAATTTAATTAATGCGACAGTTTTATTGCAAAATCTACAAATTTAAATTGTAATAAATAAAATAAGAATGTAAATATAAATTCTATTAGATACATTATCACATCAAATGAAAAATAATTAAAATTAATTAAGATGGTAATGCTTATTTATGAACATTGCATATGTTTGCCGATTATTAATTGCTACTACCAATTGGATTATTTCTCATTCCGCAAATGCATAAAAGAAACGAAGAGAAAGCTTAAATCACGAACTGTACTTCACAAACATGACTTCGTTTTGAACAAATGCTTATTTAGCAAATGCTAGATAAAGATTTTTATTAAACATCTGCCGTAAACTTTGCTTTGAGATTTTTGTTTGTCATATATTTATGTGCTTTGTATAAGAAAAACAAGAGATTATTCCCCTCCATTGTATTGTGCGAAAAATGATAAGTTATCAATTAATCAAGCTACACTATGAAAAATCGATTTCACATTGTTGCAAATTTTATAACGTTAACGCTATTGTACCATGATTTTATTTTATAATTATTGAATATATATATTTTTTTCCGTAAATAATAGAAAATTTGCTGTTATTGTATTATAAATTACGTGTTATAAAATCTTTTTAGAATAGGTAAGGAAGTATTATATAGGTAGTATAATAAAAAAATGTAAATAGAATCGCTAAATACCTAAAATTATAGTTCGCCTATAGAAATTTCAGGCTTATTATATTATAAAATTTTATTTCTGTGATGTGCAATAATAATAAATGTCTTTCGTTTCAGGTAGATCGGCAAAAACTAAAAAATCGCATGCAAAAAAAATTCTCAAATCTTTCTAATATATTATTTTGCATACTTAACATTATACAATTATCGAAAAAATAATTTTAGCCGTGGGCTGTATAAATATTTCACATTCATTCAATTTAATACTAACTTTGAATTCTTTGATGTTTGTGGTAAAATTTTATTAATTTGATGCAAATTGATTGTTTAAGTTCTTTTAAAAAGTTATCCAATTAATTGAAACGAATCTTTTAAAAAGGAACGTTCTTATATTCTTAATTAGTTAATTAATTTGATCAATTGTCTAAAAATATTCGCTGATATTGATTTTATATATAGAATCGCTTATTTTTCTTGTAATTTGATCATTAAAACTCATTAAGATTCAATAATTATTAATTGACATGCATTTAAAGCATTCTACATAAATACAAATTGTGTATTAATTTAAACATGCAATTCCAAATGAGGTAATAATTTATTTGCCGAAGAAAATTGACATTAGTATACAGGTATACCCCGCTTAACGCTGTTGGTCGGTGCAAGTAACTTGAGCGTAAAGCGAAACAGCGCTAAACGGGGTATATGTTTTTGTTATACAAATATGTATACATTATCGACGAGATGTACTTTCCTAGAGATTATTATATACTGAATCTTTCGTTTGCATTTTTTATATTATTCTACAAACTATTGATTTTACAATGTTTACATAAAACGTTAAATTGTTGACGATAAAATACGTAAAAATGCATTAATTCTAAGGAATTTGAAAATTTTCGAAATCAAAATAAAACAGCGTAATATAGAATCAGCGTTCAGCGGGGTATAGGTACCTGTATGTTGAATATAAAGAAGTTAAATTTTGATTATTAAACTAATTGCAACAAACAAGTTTTCAGGTATAAAACTTGTATATAGACGTATACATATTTAATCATTAATATTAATTAATGGTAAATATTGTTACTGACAAAATAGATATTTTAATGTTACACTAATAGAAAATGAATTAGACGTATTAAATATTGATTTGATTAAATAACCAATTTAGCTATATTAATAATGAATATAGTTATTTGTCTGGGCTGGGGGAATTAATATTTATACAATTAGTTGTAACGAATTTTATCGCATTTTATTTTATCCGACGCTTGTCGCTTTTCAAAGCTATTATAAGTCTGCGAATTAACATATATGAAAATTAATATCCTAGAAATGTATTATTCTGATGATACGTCTATAAATAATGTATAAATTGTTAACAGACACATCAATTCGCTTTGTTTTCTAAAAACATGATATCCTAAAGCAAATTCGCACAAAAACTCGAAAACGATTTTTTCCTATCTATCTAATTTGAATGAATGAAAATGATACATTTTCATATATAAATAAAGTTATGCAAATTGATAGTTTACTCTCAGTTACTGTCAAATTTTGATTCGCAACACGAAACTATAATATTACTTTAATAAGAATGTATAGATGTGATAATATTTTGCCAATACAAAAATCAGTCAATCCCTAACGGCTGTTTTACGATTCTATTCCGAATAACAAATCAAATAAATTTGAATTTTTTCTATTCTTCTTTTTATACGTTTTGCTTGTCTTAGCTTATTATGTTAGAAACAACTTATGCCCCAAGCCGGAATTAAAAGGACGCTGAGGAATAGTTGCTGGAAGATATGGAAATCTAACAGATGCCTTCAGAAATTTATAATAATCTTGTGTGTTATAAATTTGAACAAATGTAAACTCAATAAATCGTTTGGGAAAAATTAAATAACAATTAATATTCGTGCGTATAAACAAACGTTCTACTATATTGTTTATTTATTACGTAATACGTTTCTTTTAAAGCAATTAACCATTTATTCCATTTACATTCCAATATGCAATGTAATTTTCTTTTAGTATTATTAATTTCTTTATTAAAACAAAAACTAGCTGTTCATACTTTGTGAATTATTACTTGGTCTATATTTATAGTAAAAAATAGGTTTTGTTGGTCTAAAATCGTAAAAATAATTTCTGTATCAGCTTTGAAAGTTTTATTTATATAAACAAAGTATGTAAGTACAAGTCCATTGGTGTATTTATAGCCGATGCTTTTAGCAACAAACTAACACAGTTTGAATCAAATAAAAAAGTCGTCTACAAAATAACTATAAAATGACAAATTGCATGTTCATGGCACTTAGTTAAAGTTATTTATTAATTAAATTTAAAAAATGCTGTAACCTTATGGCTAACTAAGCATATTGCTTTACGTAATTGCATTTCAAAAGTTTTAAAAAATAGTAAAAATTTATATGTATTAATGATGACAAATGGGTTTTTCAGTGCGTTGATTTATACATTAAATTATTTATTGTAATAAAGCATAATTTAAGTATGTCATTGGTAATATTTTAAGTAATATATATTGTGTCAAATATCCTAAGGTAATTATAGATAATGATGGTTATTAATGTTGTTGCTAATAGAAAATTAAGTTCTAAACATTCATCGCTTCTAAGCTTAAAAAAATACCAAATCAAATCTATCATCCACCCACACTGCATACAGTAAATATTCCATCTTATTTTGTAACTTTCATATATAATAAATATGTTAAAATTGAATAAAGTAAGAAATTGGAAAATAATTTATTGCAAAATGTCTGACAAGTCATAACTAATAAACAATATGTGGCTTTTGCTTAAAGCTTTTTATTCGAGTTTGAAGGTGTTTAAAACCGAATGGAGAAAGAAAACTTTTGCACAGTTACAATATATGACTAACGGGCAATTGGAAAATGTTCAAATCGCTGTCTATATTGAATGCGTTGAAAACTAAGAGTGAAGATTAAGCGGCATCTATTGTCGATATGCATGAATCCATAAAAAAAATTAAATTGCTTTACTATTTAATGAATGTATGGTAATTGTAAATACTTAACATACCTATGTAGGTGTACGGTTAATTGTCATTTCAAAATGTATAATTTACAGCCATTTACAATTTTTCGAATATTTCCTAATAATCAAATAAATTAATAATGGTAATAATAAAAAAACAACACACAACAACTAACCATCAAGTTGTGTGAGTGGTGTAAATGAAAAACGTTTGTTGGAATTCATTGTGAATGTAGCGGCCTGTTTATTTTTTTGTGTCTACTTCGAAAGACAAGTAAAGGTGCAAGAAAACCAGAATTCCACTAAGATGTTAAAAGTTGTTGTTGTTATTATGACATTCTCGCTTTCAGCGAGCAAACGGTTATTTTGAGACAAGGCTGGTTGGTCACTTTTTTACATGAACCAATTTTTGATTAACAAGAAATTCATTTCCGATTCAACAGCTTTTTGCCATTTTCTGTCATTATTAATTAGAGGTTATTGTTTCCTATACACTTCAACAATATATGCTAATTTATTACCTCTTAAGGTAAATAAAAACTTTACTCATTAAGCAAAAATATTTAAACTCATCTCAATAAAAATGTTGTACTTCACGTAAAAATAATTTATGATTAATTGCTTTCCTGCAATTTTTTTATTAAAATCGTCATTATTTTTAAACTCATTTCAATAAACTCTCGTCCTTGTTGTTTTTTTATAACTTTTTATTAAATCTGCTTACTACTTAAATGATTTAACAGAAATCATACACTGATAATATTTTTCTGTACTGATTCTTTAAAAATTATAATTATAGTAATAAATCGTATATATTTATGATTTTTCTTGCTAAAACTAAAATAGATTTTGAAGCGTTGCAATAAACAAAAACGTCATGGATTTTGTATAACATGAAAAGTTTTCTTGGAAAGTTTGCGGACTTGAAAATATTTAACTTGAACTGGTTTTATAACTATGTTACTAGTAAATAGCACACATACACACACACTAACTAGCTGGTTATAAAATTATATAATTTTAGGGTTTTGTTTAAACAAATAGTAATTTGCTGACGACTAAAAGCATCAAAGCTCTCAAATTCCCAAAGTGGTAGTCCAAATCAATATGTTATAGAATAACAAACACTAACTTGTTTTATGATTTTTTTGACTTTTAACATAAAAATGATTTTAACCAATGTGTAAAATATAGTATAGAATTTTATTTCGTTCTCTCAACATTTTTTATCGAATTATTTTTTTAATGTAACTTTGTTGTTTCTCTTAAGGTGTTAGTTATAACTGTTTCACCGATTAAAGGAATCGCGTTTGAGTAAATATTAATCTTATTTTTATACTAATTTGTTAGTTAGTTATTTGGCGATAAACGAAGTTTAAGTTGCGCAAGTAAGTAAATTCACGTTGGAATTGAGAGAAGTTGAGCGACGGCACGATGTTGCTAGTACGCAGTGATTGTGCATTCTTTTTTTAGTTTTGAAATATATTATTTGGTTTTGTACTTACATGCTGTTTGTTGTATTCCAATGAACGTGAAATGACTTAGAGCACGTTGATTCAGTGCAAAGAAGTACAGTTTCCAAACAAATTAGAAGCACCACAGTCAAACATGATGTTGCTTTGAATCCGGGTAAAATTAACCCGCACTTTTTAACTAATACGGCCATAATTTTAGCACAACACAAAACACACGTGTACACAACAACAATAATTTTTAAATAACAATTAGAATAATATACATAATAACTGTTATGGTTATCACTTTAGGTTCTTTTTTATATTTCATTAAAATAAAGGAAGAGGGAAAAAAGAATATCGCGCACGCGAAAACAAAATTTTTTATAAGAAACTTGAATATAGAATATTATTATTAATATTTGTTGTTAGATGAAGAAGTTTGGGATGATGTATACACATTGGGATGAGGTACACATTGTAATGTTATTAATAATGTTGAATTTGGAACGCATTGTCAAAACCATTATTTGTTAACGAAAAAGTTTGACCGACGACCGCACGTTGACGTCGACGTCGAGACACAAACACACGAGACCGTACTGTACGCGAGACGTATTGTTGAACAGTGGCGGCAACTCAAACAACCGATACTTTCTAGCGTCGAATACGATCTGCTGTTATAACCCGTGGTGCGCTAACGAAAGCGCGACTTCCCCGCTCCTCTGGTGCGCCGATTCGTTCTCTTTCGTATTGGAGTCCGAATAAACTGGCAGGTGATGTGCAAGCCTGCAGGTAGAAATGGTGAGCGCAGAATGCGGCCCATGAGGTGCTCATACTATGGGTTATAGGTGGTAAGGTGGAGAGACTTATGCATCTTTGCTTTTACGACCGGCTTTAAGTTCGGTATGGCATGCAACGTGTACTTCCATTCGGATTTCTCTAATAAAACATACGATCATGTCTGCAATCGCAATCGCTTGCTCGATCAGAATGCGTACTGGTTTATGGAGAACGGGATAGCTTATGCCAAATATCTCGATAATAACCACCATTAATTAGCCCCAAAGCATATCCAGAATCGACAACAGCCGTCTCACAACCTTACATCGCACCAGGCCATCTATCTTACTGGGGGCGGATTCGCATTCGTACTTCGTTTCAGTATCAACCCCACATTCACATATAACATCTGCATATCGAAACTTTATATATATTTTCGCACGTATGCATTCAGCATTCCTACAATACATGTGCATGCATCTATCTTTATGGAAACATTTATTAGATGCCAAGCATTAGAATCATTTGTTCGATTCTAGAAACAAAGAGTATATTGGACTACCCCGCACTATTACTACTAATAAACATTACTAAACACTACCTACCAATCGAAATGTTAAAATGTTAAAATGCTAATACTCCTATACTATATACTCCTACATACATACATACATACATACATACTTACATACATACATGTGAGAAACCTTACCTTTGCTAAGCTCACAACTTGCCGACAAAGTTTTGCACCAATTAATATCAGCAATGGTAATGTAACTACATACACATACACACATGCCAACATGCTATTAGACGAGTATGAAGATTACTAATATTCTGATACATTCTACGCTTTGTGATATTAATATGCTTGTAATGTCATCACGAACGTTTTTTTCCTGCTTTGTTTTTTTTGTTTGGTTTCATTCTATTAACACCCTCTGTTATGTTCGCCAAAAATTTAATTATCAACATTGTGATGACTCACTCTAGCAATTGCTAAAATAATTCTATATAGAATTGATTTAAATTAATTTTGTGCCAGACTGACGCGTCTAAAATATTTCATTTGCTTGTTAGAAATCAATGTCTGCATATGTTTGAAATGCGGATAGGTTTTCATACATTCAATCGGAAATATTTATTAATATACATATACATATAACGCCAAACATCAAAAGTTCAGTATTTTTAACATAGTGTGTCTATTAAAATTGGCATAAATTAATTAATATATTTGAAATATGTACTAATCATTCAAATGTAAATTGGAAATTTATTAGTTAGTAATTTGGTATTTTTAATTATACTGTTTATGCAAAATTCAATATACTGGTATTTATCATTTAATAAATTTGTTGAAATCCATCATTTTACAAAGCATTTTCACGGCAAATATTGTATTAGAGGTTTTTTTCGACGGCAATAACCGGAATGTGACTTTAGGCGTTTCAAAACATTAATTTATATTAAAAGTAATTTGACAATACTTAAAATAATGAGTGACAATTTGTAAATGATTTAACTTTTGGGTCGTGAGCTAACATTTATTATAGTTTTATTACAAAAGAATTATGGAATAACTGACATTAATAGCTAAAGCGAAATAAAAATTTGTCGCTCATCAATATTATTAGAAAAGACATTTTTACTATAACTTACGTTTAACATATAAAATTGATTTCCAGCTCAAACTAAAACTGGTTTGAAATCTTGTAATAATCAATTTAGAATATATGCAATTTGTTGTTAAAGAAATAATTAAAATCAATATTTATTAATGAGTTGCAGTTACTCAAATATCGATTGTATGTAATTTAAATAAACTCGTTTTCAATTCCTTCTTATATTGTACTTATTTCTAATTTGTTAAATTAGGATAAGTAAATAATGAAAAGTATTTATCTAAATAAAACGTATACGATTGATATTGAAAGTTGTCTTTTTGTTAATGAAAAGTGACCTCAATTTGTACAACCTCTTTGATTAGTTAACATTTGCGAATTTGAATGCGATTTTGCACAACTCGTTTTATGCTGCCAAATCCAACTTTAATTAACAGCAAAGCCACTTTTCATTGATTCCACCGTGAAAATAACTAAATCTCGAACTATCTACGAGTACATCACATTTGCACTTAACAAATCCTTATAGAAATGTTACCACATTCCATTCTTATCTTAGAAATAAATTAGATAAATTCTTTATCCACCTAACGCAATACTAACAAATTCTAATTAAATTACTTCCTATTTTTTTACGTGTTGTTGCTGTTGTTGTTGTTGTTGTTGTGTTGTTATTCTTCTAATCATTCATTTCGGTTTTCTAATAACCAACTTGAAAATTAGGCTTAATTGTTTCAATCCAAAACGAGTTTTTTCTGATGATATTGGTGTATAATTACTATTTGCAATTAATGATATGTATTAATTAAATAAAATTAAGATGTAAACTGGTTGTAGAGAAATGTAACTAAATATTAGAAATGTTAGATAGATGGATGATTAGTTTAAAAGAATTTTTATATTATATTCTATAATATATGATAAACAATAAAGTTTAATTCTATTATATTTAGCAAACAAAAGATTTCATTTATACAAATTACAAAAGACCATACATTTTTAATTATAATTAATTATTATGTATTTATTAATTATTCAACAAGTTCTATGTGAAGAAAACTATTAATAAAACTTTTTCAAATTGATTATTAGCGCTAATCTTATATATAATTTTTAAGCGTTCCAGGATTATAACGTTTTATCTCTTTCAATATTTTTGTATTAGCAACAATAGAGTAAAATTTTATGGTTTTATTATTTATCAACAATAATTCAAATATAATTTTACGATATGTTCGGTGTTTTTAAGAGTAATTTATTTGCTTGATTACAATTATCAATTAATTTCATTTAAAAGCTTTTTAAATTGTAATTTAATATTCGAGCGTGACTCGTAATAGAATATAAAATAAACAAACTGCCAATAAGGACATGACAAAACCTTGCTAATATAATTATAATATTTCGTGGAGCAATCAATTAAAAATGTACCTATTAAACATTTTTAGAATACATATTGTATTAAAAAAATAAATATAATATGTATTTAATGAATAAAATAATTTAAGTCGCTTTTACAAGTGAGTTTTTTGCATTATTTTTGAGAGTGTTTATATAATGATATAAAATAATTCTGTCATAAGTATGTAGCAGAAAGTATTTAAGAATGCTTTTTGTGAGGAATCATTATTTTATTGGCCATGATGTTGTTCTACGTAAAAGTCGTCGAATGAAGTGCTGATGATCGATAGCATACCAGAAATATTAACCAGTTCATACCCTTCAGATAGTATGTAATTAAATAACTAAATCAAAGCATTCAAAATATTAATAAATCGCAACGCGAAACGATGGAAATAATATGTATGTAGAAAAAACAAACAATACACACACACACACACACACACACACACACACACACACTTCACTCTTTAACTCTTCATAGTTGGAATCAAATATGCTGTTAATGGATATTTAAAAATGAGTCGCGAGTAAAAACATTTTAATTGTGATAATTATAAGGTAAATATGTAAGTTAACGAGTAAATATTTAAAACACATAAAGGTACAATGAGAGCAGAATTTCTTTGTCGTTTTAGTTTCGCCGTGTGCGTATGTGTTAATGACATATAGAGCGTTGTAAATTCCGGCTGACGAGTCATGTTTGCTGCAGATTGATTCAAACTGGTGGAGATATATCTTTTGACGATGCAATGAGCGTTACTTGCCACTGGCTGACCACATTCACCATCTTATAATAGACGTAAACGTCATACACAACTCATTATTACACCCTACAGTAATTATGCACAAAACATTATCACAGAGACGCATAGATAATCATACGTATATGCTGTGTTTTCATATTGCAAAAAAAACATGTTAAAATGTTTCATACTTTCAAAACTTTACATTCGAATACTCGTATTTCTGAAAGCATGATAAAAAACAAATCCCAAAATTCAATAAAGTTTAGAACTGATATGTAAGTTATTATTACAGCCTATAAAAGGTATATGTATATGTATGACGCTATCAAGGGGACGAATTGTAACAATGCTTATACATAAAAATATATTTGATAAACACTTTATTTCGATTTCGAGAAATTTAAAGCATTAAGAAGAAATTACCTATTCGTTTCTTGCATCTAGTTACGTATTATACTAACAATCCAAAATTGCTTAACATGTATATACATTTAATTAATAATCAAAATTTATTAAATCATGAAAATTATTCAGGCTTGAAGCGTAATTATAATTCATTTATAAAGCTGAGGATTTTCATTACACCATTGCTTTAAGTTTAAACGACAATACAATTCATCTAACGCCAAATAACAAGAATGCTATTATTAATTGTAACTCATGTTCATATTAATGTAGAAATTATATAATAAGCGTGTTACAAATTGTTATTCAGGCATCCTCACATTAACAAACACTAATTTTTATTAAAAAATCGTGTGTTTACAATTATGGTGTTCGACACCTGTATCAAATGCTTTTTGTGAAAAAACCATATTTTGCACAAAGAGAAACTCTATTGATAAAACATATTTTAGCTATTATTAATATTGTTATATATGTATATTGATGTTTGAATTTCTAAAAAAAACTTTTTGCTGCACATGAATGAATGACATTCGTGAAATTGTAAAAGCAGAGTTAAAACCACATCGAATGCGTGTTTCTGTTTTAACAATAAAATTTATACACATAAAATGAACAATGGTGATGAATGATATAAATGTAAATAACGAAGTGAATAAAGATGCAGCATATCATAAAAATATTATAAAATGCAATGCGCACACTATGTAAAGAAACAATAAAATCCACCCTCTAATATCAAATTATTTTATTGTAAAACTTTGCAGAAACATTTTTCTAAAAGCTACAATACATCGCATTAAAGTCATTTCAGAATTGTGGGTTACATGAATTTTTTGTTTATTTATTATTGAATTTACGATTAAATAACATGTATTATATAAATACAATCAATAATCATTCATGCGATTGGTGTTATTTTTATTCATTAAAATGTTGCACTGTACCCTTCAAACAACGATGTTCAAACTTTTTGCTTTTTTTATCATCCATAATCATTAATTTTTTGTTACTTAAAACAAGCAGTAATTTAAAAAATCATAATTCCAAAATATTCGATTAACTTTTACGAGCGTTACACCTCGAATGAATGTGAAATTACGCTTGACTAGTCCAATTTCAACAAAAAAAAAACGCTTAAAAACATCTAAATATAGCTGCAGATTCATTTTTGCGGAAATTAATAAAAAATTCGCTATTTGCAAATAGATGATTTCGTTTAAGATTAATTCCACACAATCAATCCACCAATATCCCAATGTATAAATATCTAAAGTAAGCGGTTTGCAAAGTTTATCGAAATACAACAAATCAAGTTTTAATTAATGCAACTAGATTATATATATATAATGAGAATAATTTATTGGGTTTGATATATATTAACTATAAATTTCTATTTATGAGACAAATTATTAAATAAAAAAATGATAACAATGTTATAGATATATTAATTTATAAAAAGTGTGAGTGCATTTTTTTCTTATGTGAAGTAAGCAATTTGTCTGTATGCACAATGTTCCAGAATGTTCCTTTCTCCTGCTTGTACTTATTTATTGCAACAGAAGAAATAAATGATAAACGATATTTCATTTTCATATAAATATAAATAAATAAAAGCAGTTAATAGTATGTTTATTGAATTTTAAAAGACATTCATTTTCATTGCATTACACCAACTGATTGTTGTACTTATAATTAGCACCTGACATTAATAATTACTTCAATATAATTATGCTTGTCACACAAAGTGGAAAATAGAGCATAAGAATCCTGCCAAGAGCAGTTTAAAGAATTTTCAAGTGCTCATTATAAAATTCTTGTAACTTAAATGAAAACACTTTCATTTTATTCTGCTACAAATGAAATGAACGAAAAATTCGCGCAGTTTCAACTAATCAAAGACTCTTATTTATCTTATTATTACATGAATCTTTCATCTCCACCAAATTGCCTGTTTAAAAATTTTAGCCTGTAATATTATATTATGTGTAAACATTGGAAATAATTTTACTTTCGAAAATTGATTGGAAACAAAAAATCGAGTGAAAGTGCAGTTTGTTGTAAAACAACAAACAATTTCAGAAGTCAATTAATTTAAAATATTAAGAAATTTTATGGCTTTTAAAATTAAAAGCTTTTATACGTATAAACTAATTTTAGTAGTTGGAAACATTCAAATCGAATAATGTAAAATATTGAATATGTAGAGAGTATTAGTATTAGTACGAGCATATATGAAACCTCATGTATGTGGTTATTCTCTTAATACAGATGGTAGAATTTCCCCCAATTGATAAATATCGTGTTAGTTCACACAAATATAAAATATTGTAAATAAAATAGATTTCAATGAAATATTGAATGTCTATATATTCACAGTAATCCTTCTATACACGTATATATATTTATGTTATACTAATATTATACTCTATTTCCATGATTATTTCATGAATACAATTGAGTTTGCAACTTGTTGTGTAGCAAAATGAGTAAAAAGAGTGTAGATTGCAATTATTTGTGGGCTGGGAAATATTAAGAGTAGGAAATTTAGTCTTAATAGAATTTTTTAGGGGATGATTTGACGCTTGGCCGAACGCTGCGACAGCTATGGGCGTATTCGAAAACTAACCAATCATGAGAACTAAATTAGGAATTAATGAGACGCTATCTGAGAGATGATGTTACACGATTTTAATAAGAAATTATAGTTTCGCCTGCGCTTTTAGATTACAACGATAAAATCAGATATTTAACGCCGACCGAATTTTCGCATGGAAAATCGCCAAAACCATCCATTTATCACAATATTTATTATTATGTCAGTTTCCCGTTGCCACCCCATTCAAACATCACATTTTGATTGTCAATTTACCAAAAACAGTATTTCTACTTGCGAATCAAAAACAAATCATATTCCCGTTCATCGAAAGGCTCATCCATTATCATTTTACTAAAATTGAATAAATTGAAACATTTAGAAAATGAATGTGATGAAAACGCATGCGTCCCGTCCCGTTGGTTGTTGCACTTTTATCGCTGAATTAAATTAATAGTTGTCATAACTTTAAGGTTAAATAATGGAGGTCATTAATAGCTCTTTTTAAATTAGTAATCTTAATAATTACATACTATGGTATAGAGAGATAAAAAAGGCTGTGTAAATTGAAAAACACACGCAAGATTATTACAATCTTTAAAAAATCTAATGCGTTGTTTAAACGCTTTATACTTGATTCATTCAAACCTAAACTATTCTAGATCTTCATCATTGTTTATTTTAATCAATTATTCTACCCTAAACTACTACGTAGATATTAATTATAGAATACCAATAAATTCAATTTATTGTTCAATAGTTGTGTTCGTTAGCGAATATATATATTCAGCATGGAGTGATTCAAAGCAAACAGAGTATTTATAGTTTTTCACTCGTAAAAAACGTTGGAAAAAAACTTTAGATAAAATCTTATTTATTATGTATTTCAGTTGTACAACGAAGTGTTTTTTGATAGTATGCAAATAATCCATACCGATAGCAGTTTTGTAGCTTTGATTTTATTTTTATAGATTTGTTAATTAGATCGTGTTCATTAAAATTTAACATGAGGATAAGGACATTGCACTTTTATCAAAACTCAAAATCATAATCTTAACTCAACAATTAAATACAAGGTTGTGTGAGTGGATACGTGTATGTGTATATGTATATACATATATGTATGTTTTTGTACGTTGCTTTTTTTCTTCATAACTTTTTTTACTTTTCATAATAAACATTATGGATATAATATAAAGTGGTATTTTATAGCATAGGCGCCTACAGAATTATTTTCAAAGGTAGCATAAACTGTAGGCATAGATAATAGGGATTAGCGTTGAAAATTATGTGTTTATAAAATATCATATGTTACATTTTGCATTGGAATGCAACAATAGTGTTTCTTTACCAAATTTATTAGATTTGCTAGAGATTTGAAAAGCATGTGTGGTTTTATTTAATACAGATAATAGTGTGTTGGTTGATACAGAAGTTGTTAGATTATACGATGAACAGGCTGCCAAGACAATATGTTTATTAATGTTATTCATCGATCCAGGGACGCACTAAGTACAATAATTTTCACTTAAATTAATTTTAATATATTAGATTGACATTGCTTAGAAATAAAAGGCGAAGGAAAGAAAAGTAAATGGTATTATGGCTACACATAGCAATAAAACTATGCGCGCTACAACAAAAACAAACCAGCATAAAAATGACTCTTGTTCAATTATTCTGCGTTATTTATCATAAAACATAATCTAACTTTTGTGTATATGACTGATGTTGTTCTTATTAATTAAATGGATTAATTTATTGCGAACCAGTAATTTGATTGCTTGATGCACTCACATTAGCTATAAATCTTTAGTTAGTTAAAGGGAGTGAAGAAATCACTCACTCTATATACAAATATTACACATCGATTCGATGACAACATAGTATATACGATGAACTAAAATATTCCATGTGTGTGAGTTTGCATTCTGACAATAAACCAACAATTAAATGCAATACTGTGTATGAGGATTGGCATGTTTGATGAAAATGATATTTCATTAATAAAATCAATAAGATGAAGGCGTAAAATATTCAGTTGATTTGAGTTATGGATAATCCGGTCCTGATTCAATGTTAGCCACTCTGACTCATAAAAACTCTATTTAATGACTTGTGTAAATTTTAATGTAATGACATAATACACATACATATCTTTCTAAGATTATCTTGTAAGTCTTTTAGTGTGTAACCTTTAAATAAAATGAAGTAAAAACATGTAATCGCATATCTGAGGAGAGAAGATTTCAATGGATTATAATAAATTTTCTATTTAAATAAAATTGTTATTAACTATAAACATAAAATCAACAAATTATTTTGTAAATCATCAATGTTGTAAATTCATAGCATTAAAATGCAACAACTTTCACTACTAAATTATTATTAATATATTATCATTTGTCACGTTTAAGCTTATTTTATATAGAATATACATAATATGTAGTTTTTTTAAAACAATCATATTAATTTGTTCAAATCTATCATCGCATTAAATACATTAAATATAATTATATATATTTAACACCATTTAAACTGTGAAATGAATTAAACTATTGTTTTAAATTTCTGATAAATTTATATAATTTATTGTTATTTATTATAATTAGCTTTTATTGTACAATAAGAAACAATGTGGATATAATATAATACTACAATCATTTTTACGTACCTAACTAAGTACGTATAGAAATGCACAGTTCTGTTACTTTACGTTTTAATTCCTAAATGATGAAATTAAAATTGTATTACAGCGATTTATAATCAGTATATAATCGTAATTTGAAATGGAAATAAAACTTGATTTTATTTAGATGTATTTATATGTATGTATGTATGTATGTAGGTATGGATATAGAAATAAAAAAATATTAATACAATGCTGATTATAATACATATGATTATAACTTAATATAAAAATGATTAAACTTGCAAAACTTGATTTTCTGATACACCTCAAAGACGCCCTACCTAGACTATCATCTAGCTAGGCTGTGCCTCTAGCTGGCCCTGAATTTATTTATTATCCAAAAAAGCATATATGCATATACACATATAATATACAAGTAGAAAATAACTGCACATTCTTTACATCTCATTGATTAAAAAGCATGATTATTAAAAAAAGAAGAAAAAATATTATATTGTAACCTGTTATTATCGTAAGTTAATCGTTAAGCTTTACATTTTTTGAATGAAGATGAACTGATTACAACAAACCTATTAACTATATATGAACGTACAAATATAATAAAACATTCTCTTCAGATCGTTCAATATTTTTTTCTTCTCTTCCTTCTTATTGCAGATTTAAAAAATATGATCACATATCAATATTATATTCGGGAATGAATGCCGTTAATAATCCTAAAATGCTGCTGCTTACTGTATTGTATTTTTAATCGTTTATAGATTTATTAATTAGATTAAATTTTTAACATTCCAATATTGTTCATTTTTATGTATAATCTGAAAATCTGAAAAAGCTTAAGATATATTTCAGATCTATATTAAGTACATCATATACAGTTAATAAATTCATTTGCATTTTAACAAACTTTTCGCCATGATCTAATTAGTCTTTATATAATTTTATTGAACGAGTTAAAGTTCTATTAAAATATTTTTATAGTTATAAAGTTTATGATGTTATAGTCAGTGGAAATAAATTAGCTTGCTACTATATTAAGCTAAATGAGATTTGACGTTGTTTTTACTGCTACTTAGAGAACAATTGTTATAGCTTCCTTACTATTCTTAACAACTCTTCCTAATTTCCTAACGTTTATTTCAGCATTAAATTAATTTGTTAAAAAGCAAATTTTATGCTTTTTCACATTACTACATTTATCTATAAAAAAACTACATTTTGAAACAAATTTCAACTATGTGTTTAATTCATCGATAGTTAATGAACTACTGAAAATAGAAATAAAACTGTATAGTTTGATGAGTATAAAAGAGAAATGTTTTAAACAATTTCTTTAATCAATTAAATTGAAATCTATCAATATAAGATATATAGTTGTCAATATATTGAGTCATTTTGATAGCTGTCTTTATAGATTTCGATCAGGCTTTTAAAAATTGAAGGTTAAAAAGCCTTTAAACAGATTTAACACCACCTTTGTCAGTTTCATCTAAAACTATAGATATGTACAAGCCAGGAATAAACAAAAGTCTAAAATAAATAAAAAATCAAGAATGAATGCGAAAGATTGTTATGTAAATGAAGTGAATATGAGTTGAGGTGTTTGAAGACAGGTCGAATGGAGCGTACTCTAATTCGACACTTGTTTTCGCGTTAAGCGATGTTTCGAACCGTAAGTGATCAAATCGCTGGAGCAACTTTTAATACACACACACAGGCTGGATGAAACGCGACAAGCGACATACTAAACAACTTACCAACCGATTTTTTTTATATTCACATTGTAGACGTAATATCATATGCCACCGTGGGTTGTTCCAACAACATCATGACTTATTTACTAAATATCATGTAATTTTATCAACCGAACATCAAGCCGAATCTCTTCTCAAATTTTAAACTCATTTATACTATACTATAACATTATATGTGGAGTCGATAGAGTGTGATAGAAAAGATTTAGATATTTATAAGTTGCACTATTTATATAGCTTCTTGTTGCTGTTTATAATCTATATATAAGCGGTTTATAATAAATATTTACATAAATCACATTTAAATAAAATTATTTAATAGATGCCATACTATACATGTGTATTGTTTTGTTATTTCATCAATTTTTGCTAGTATTAATATTAATGTGGGTAATAACCCAAAAGCGTGATTGAAAGATTTATATCTTTTATCTTTTTGTCATTTTTAAAGGTAGTCTTCTTAGGAGGTCTACAAGTTAAAAAGTTGGTAGGTATGATGAAAAATAAAAAAAAAACACAGAGAGAAATGAATTAAAAATTCTATTTCATATGTATGTATGGATGTATGTATGTGAATATTGTATAACGTTAACACTTTGCGTGTGAATAATCTGAATGATTAAACGCTGCCTTGTTTGTTCTTTATTTTAATGCTGGCGCACAGAATAATTTTTAAAAGGATCATGTTTTAATACCGATAAATGCATGCGTCGGCAAAGAGCGGATGTTTTAAGGGCAAACTTCTAATAAAAAGTGATTTCTAAAGTTCAGACACTATAGAATTTGTCACTTCACATCAACCCTACAAACACAACACATACACACAAAAACCCTTCACTGACTGAAAACCTAATCAAATGTTTCAATGATTATAACGCAATACAAATTTTCTAATTAACGAACGTTGTAAGCGTTGTAAAACGTTGTAAACGTTGTAAACGTTATGAAACCATTTTACATTACATATTGTTTATTTGAATTCATTTATTCGAATCGTTTTGTGCACTTTTTAATAGAAATGAGTTTTTGTGTGTACTTACCGAAGTGAAAATGAAGCAGAAAAATCTTTTTGAAAGAAATGATTCATAAATTAATATGCATGCAATAGCATTTTATGTAATTGTTAATTATTGCAATAATTAACTTTTAATGATCATGGTAATTGTAACATATGCAAAGTTTAATATTCAACGAGGTACAATTTGCATAATATATAAAACACTTGACAATAACTGAAAATAATATAAAAAACAAAAATGGAAAATATTAAGCCATTTGGAAAGGATTATAAAATGAAATGACTTCACTTTTCTCTTTTGTCTGCGTTCTCTTATTCAATATTTTCCTCAAATTTAATCCTCACATTATTCCATTTCCAATGATTTATTTTTCCAATAACTGAACATTAACGTTTATAAGAAGAACTGCTTAGCATAATATAAAAAAGGCAGGTCATTATATTCAGATTCCGACAGTAAGGATTTAATATTCGATCAATAATCAATTAACTTCATTCATATTTTATTTTCTATTCTTATAAATAATATTATTTCGAGTGATTGCAAATAATTTAATATGAAAGAGAGTGTGAATGCGCTCTGTGCGGCGCGGCGCGATGTTTTGTTTTAGAAAATATGAATAATGTGCATCCTGTAAAAGTTTACTCAAATTTTATAATCGAATCACAACTTCTGCTTTATGTAGGTGCATGTTTATCCAAATTCAGTGCATTGTGTTCGAATGACGTTTAAAGTTTTCCAAATTTTCAGCACAATAGTGTGCCGCACCGTTTTTGTTTTCTAAATTTTACTGCTTCCTATCCTAAACTATAATACGACTCATTAAAGACTTTTTTCATCTTCCATCCGCATCCATTCATAATTATTAAAAGTTTTTTTCGTCATGTTTGCTTAATTGTCCGAAACTTCTCCACAATTTATAAATTATTCATTATTATAGTAATACAAATAATACTAATTTAAAGGGAAATAGAAATTAATCAAGTCTCGAAAATAGTCGGCGAGTATCTTCATAAAAAATCCTAATTGCTGTTTATTGCAAGTGTTGACATATAAACTAACAGAATGAAATTATTTAGTAGGCGCATACGTACGTACTAGGTATGCGTGCAAAATTCTTGATTATGAAATAACATCTAATTAATATATTATTTATTAAATATAATTGCTGTCATTTTTTTTGTTGCAATTTCTTTCCGTAACTTCATTATTGATACTAATGATGTAATGCATTGAATATTAATAACTGTGTGATTATACCATGAGTTATTGATCATATTAATAACCACCTTTCATAACTAAGTTTATTATTATAAATAATTTAAAATATAATTAATATTTTATCATTTTCAACAATTAATATTACAAAATCTATGCGATTATAAAGAAAGCGTTTATCTCATCTTTTAATAAAGTTTTCTTTGTAGTATTCTAAGAAATGTTAATTAGTTTAAAAATTAATCGAATTCCTTCATAGCATTTTCAAAGAATTTAATTTGTATATCACAAAATAAGCAAGTTGGTAATCCGTGCTATCATAAACAACAAAGTTGTGTTATAAAATTTTTAAAAAATGAAAGATATAAAGGCTTTATCAAGTTAAAAGGCTGCTGTTAATTATTATATTTATTTAACACATTTTTTATAACAGCACTTGTATTGATTTTTAATACAAATGTTGGCTGATAATACGCTGCATATCAAAGAATATAAAAAATTAGCTTGTGTTTTCACACAAAGTGTTAGTTATTTCTGTTGCAATGGCAAAAACCTATAACCCTTTTGAAAATTTTATATAAAAGAACTCGTTTAAAAAAAACTCATTTTTACGTTCACAGATGCGTTGTTAATTTATTGATCTATCATTTTTTATTATTAGAAGGATATTAAAACAAAGTAATACGTTTATCAATATCGAAACTACTTTAACACAATTTCTGTCAATTAATTATCACATTAAATATGCAGCTAATTATTCTATAATTGAAATAACAATTAAATGTTATTGGCGTCTTTCTAAATAATTACACAAAATAACTTTGTTCATAATGAAATTATTATTTCGTAATGAAGTTTGAATTTAGTGAATCTAGAGGTGATTTAATTAATAATGTGGAAATGTGGCAATACAAAAATTGAAGTGACCATCTCGGCGCGAAAGAGGGATGGTTTCAATATCCTTTTGTTTCTATAGAACATGAACCAAGATGTAATTTGATCACTTCTCTCTGCAGACCTTTACAGTAGCCAAGATATAAAAGAACCACAACTCAAACAATACCTGCCAAAAATACCACACGGATCAATCCACTTTAATTTCATTCTTAATTTTCTAGGAATCATTAAATTTGATTTCACTGCTTTTTTCGCAGTTGTTTATTCATAAACATTAAACACTACACTCAAAAAAATCTTAATCAATTTAAAGCTTTCATTTTCATAGTAATTAGTTGCAACAACGAAGAAATTTCTCTTTACATGCGTGGAAAGAAAAAAGTTTGATATAAAATTTGATTTTCATTCATTCATTTCATTTCATTTCATTTCATTAGGTAAAAAATCTCAATCCAAATTATTTCTTTGTTAACAACCATGTACTATCAACTGCTTTGATGCATTCATTTTTTTTAAATATCATACCAAAAATAGCCAGAATTAAATGTTAATAAGAATTCTATTTGTAAACTAAGAATTACATAATAGATTTTAGCTAAAAATTTATTTATTAATTATAAAGTGTTTCTTTATTAGTAACGTAAAAAATATATGTGCATTATGATACGGAACAAGTAATTATCCGGAGATTATATAAAATCGCTTGAGAATAAACATAGCAACCGAAAAGTTTAACCGACTAATATACAATTCCCAACGTAAAACAGAGAAAGAAAACAATTTCAAACTTTCTTATATTATTTAATAAACGAATCAGCGACAAATTAAAGAAAAAACAACACGCTGTAATTGTGGATGTAAAAGGAAGAAATAATCAGTTATTCACAAGTGAAAAGTATTATGAATTAATAACAAAAATTAATGAAACCAAGCGCAAAATTTCTATTAAAACAAGGAAAGATTATCACCGGCTGCTAAGATATGAAATTTGTCAAAATAGGAAATGTAGAAAAATTTACCGTTCATGCAAAAAAATGATAAAACGTTAATTATTTACTATACGTAGTTTGAGTTAACGTAATTTACGGTACTTGCAAACTTTTATCTCGGAATATGAGTAAAAAACCCGAGAGATGGAAAAAATCGAACTGAAGCAAAAATGTACAGACGTACAAATTGATTATGACTAAGCGCACTTGCCAAAATCAATGTCTAAATAAATAAAGATTGTGCAATCGTAAAAAGTATTAGTAAAAATATGTTAGACGTTTTAAATCAACGGGAAACGCTGTCCATGACGCTTAAAACTGATTCTGACGTGGTATCATTTATCTGACAAAATCTACATACGTGTGAAATTTTCATCTCATCCTTTTTATTACTCACAAACAATAAAAAAAATCTTTGAACAAAGCAAAGCGTAAATAAATAAATCAAGTGCTGAAATAAATTCAAAACACACAACTGATAAAATAATTAATTGAAAAAGCAACATTTTTTACGTAAAAGTTGACACTGACTAAATATTTTGAAATTCTCTTTTATGTGATATTTTAGGATGCAGTTTCAAAGAATGTTTATACTGTTAAAAGTTACAAATTTATTTATAATTGGTAAAGTTTGAATTGTGAAGAATTTATATTAATTAAATAAAATAGAAAGTTGATGTAAATGTATTGTTTGAAATTTATTTAGTCAATAAAGTTTTCATTGATTTTAATGTATTTATTATTTTACGTAAAAACATTACAATTCATTATTTAGTAAATAAATCAATTCGATTAATCGCAATTAAGTAATATTTTAATTTATCCAATTAATTTAGTTAATGAATTCAATTAAAAGTACTTTTAATGATGCATAAATATGCACTAATTATGTAACATTTATATAATTGTTGAGACGTCTTATTAAATGCTGTTTAAAGTTTTAGATTACTCAGATAATTGACGATTTATCTATATTTTTTTGTTATTCTATTACACATAAATTAGACAGAAAAAATACTTGTTGAATGAAATTTATTTAAAGCGTTGAGAAATTAAAATTATTTGTAAAGCTTTATTGAAGCGACAAATTTAAAATATGCCGACGACAGAAATTTTCCTGTCAGATAAATATAAAGCAAATGCGTGGTATCAAGCGACTGCCTTTCTAATTAAAAACATTACCAAAGCGGTCCGAGTAATTTTTTTTCTTCATAAATCGTTAATTTATTAAATTTTAATTAAAATCAAAATACATTTAGGTTTTTAAGCTAAAAAGCGACTGAAACAGCATGCACTTTTATAAATATTAACGCTGCGTCCGTCGCTTCATGTGATATTTACAAAACTTATCTTAAAACGCAATTTGTGCCAATTTAATCTATCTGGTTATTTACATTGCAAATGATTGCAACAAATTTGATATAAAAATGCTTAACGACAATTTGGAATGATTTATTGCGTTTATTAGAATTAACTAAACTGCATATTAAAATTTATTAGAGAGCATTTAGAAAATCTATTTAAAATTTATTTAGAGCAGAAAGTTTAACAAAAAGTGTTTATTAGTTAATATTTATTTTATAATTAATCATTTCATAAATCTAGTTTTCAACAGGTGAAAATTTTTAAATTTCTGTGTATTTAAATATTATAACGTAGATTATTTAAATTTTTCAAATTCATTGTGTTGTAAAAGTACAGAATATAACTATAATATAATATAATATTATAGCCTAAACCACTTAAATAATAGTTATTAATAGTTATTAGTAGTTTGTTATTTTAAATGAAAGTCATAGCTATGACACCATTAAACAGAACTAATTTTATTGCTCATTGTTATACGATTACCTCTTCGCTGTACTGAAAAATTAAGAGATTAAACGACGTTCAAAACAAATTAGATGGATAAGACAATGGTTTTGCGAAACAATTATAAATAAAAAAAATCGCATGTTTTAGATAAATTGCAGTATTATGTTAAACATTACCTTTTACTTTTAATAAATTCCGCATATTTTATTACCTTTTCTTTTCATAAATTATCATAGATGAAATATTATTTCAGGTGTTTAATGTGCGGTTACGTAATTGTGCTAATCCCATTTTTATTGCTTAAACTCAAATCTAATTACGTTTAATACGCTGATTAAATAAAATTTACATAGTTTTATAGTGGCTAGAATATATAGTAGATATACAAAAATATTAAAATGCAATATTGAAGTATGAAAGTTTGATTAAAAGTAGAAGCCCAAAGGGCTTTTCAGAGCCACATCGCTGTCGTATTTGCAATAAAAGGGCTGTCAGTATACTAAAATCAGATGTTAATATAATCTCACAATTTTTTAATCTCATGTTCATACACATATAGAATTATTCAAACTAGTATATAATGTAATAATTAATACGATATAAGAGATAAAGATGATTTGTATTTAATGCGCTTAGTTAAATAATCGGATTAGAAAAAGTATAAAGCAAACGGTTGCAAATATAGCTGCACAACTGTTATTATTCAAATGGATGCGAATTATTTATTATATAAAGTGAATAAAATTTGCTTATAAAATTGTAAATTAAGTTAAGTTTAGATATTAAATTGCTTTCACACTCGCTTTAATGCCATCAAACTATTTTAAACGACGCCTTCTCTAGATTCAAATTATAACATATGAGTTTTTGGGCTTTGATAATATCATTTTCTACAAAAGCTCCTTTATAAGATTATATAGCAAATAATATTAATTGATACATTATCGCATATTTTAGATTGATTTCATATATACATACCTGTGTACACATCTATATCTATTAGATCGTAAAAAGAGCTGCATTTACAAATAGTTGCTCTATAATAACACAATCTACTATCTTTTATCTATCCGAGATTGCTTATTAATACTAATTGAATCATTTCTATGTCACATTTTGATAGTTACAAAAAATTGTGACACTTATAGAGAACACATATACTTTGCATTTTAATAATTGCCAACCGGCGTTAAGTTAGCAAGTTTTTTCCCAGCACCTTTTTTCTATAATTTATAATAAATTTTGAATGTTTATAATTTCGATACTTACAAGCTTTTCCTTCACACAAATATTGCTAATTTAGTCTAGAATGCATCCCACTGCCGACATTTCAATGGTCGCAGATAAGTTACGTAGATAATCATGAAAATGTAAAACAATCAATTTTTTTCAATAACTTCTTTATTTATAACTATTTCTCCATGTGGCCGCCATAAATTTGTTGGTTATTTAATATAGTTTATGGTGGAATATCTGCACCTCAATAGTCGTAGCTATTTTTAAAATTTCTTAACAAATTTCTGACAATAAATATTATAAAGAGGGACCTGAGGATGTAACGAATTAATCTTAAGAAAACATATTATTTTGCTAAGTTTCATATAGTAATATTATTATATTATTGATAAATATTTTTTTGGTTATCGATTTCGTATCCAGTTTTGCCTTAAGATTGGATGAAATTGAAAAAGCATCAGTAACATACTAAGCATCTTCTAATTGTCGAAATGAAAACAATTTATGATTTATGAATGATATATTTGTTTGTATTGTTCTCTTTTGTTATATTCGTTTTATAATTAAGATCCGCATGTTTTAGAAAAGAGTTCGTTAAAATTTTTCTCATCTGGATGTAACTGAAGGAAGAACAAAACTGGAATGCTCAGGAGGGTCTCATTGTATCATCCTTCGAATAAATAGCTATTAATTAATCTAAAATCAATTTTATTATATAGATTATTATTTTATAAATCAACCGTCAATATTGCAAATAATTGGCGATGTTACATTAATAATATACTTTTGCATACTAAAATGAAGCGAGAGAAAAAATTAATGAGTTTTAATAGTAAAATAATCAGTATTGTAAGCTACTAAGTTTTGACCCTCTTGAAATGTTTTTGGCGTGTTTCAAGTGGGTTAATGCAGTTAGATCATTAATTATCATTTATATACGCTTCTGATTCTTGATGCGATCTTCGATTCATCATTTCATGTAAAATACCACCATCAAAAACATCTGCACTCTGCGATTATCACTTGTGTCTCGAGCAGCATATTTTTCATTAGTAACCAAAATTACTTAACGCACATACATGCGCATATAAACAAATTCACTTCTTGATGATATACTACTATGTATTGTAGATTATAAAGAAATAAAGATGATCTCTACAAAGCAAAACACATTGCTTAGTGTTTTGTATGTTTTATTTTAGGTACAATAAAAAGCTGCATTATTTGTTAGAAGACAGATCCGGTTATTAGCTATTTTTACAGAGGAGAACAAAAGAAAACCATTTCATTAAAGACCCACATGTAAGTTTGATCTTCATGGTCAAACAAATAATGATATAAAACGAGTATGCATATGTTTAAGTTACGTAATATGCTGCCCTGGTAGTTACCTGTAGCAACGATTCGAACATAAACCGGACATTTCATCTTACAAAGGGAACTAAAAATGAGATGTGGATTTTCCCTCTATGTCACTCTAATTAGTAACTAATAAAAGCACTATATATTGCCTCTAAGCGGATCACCCACCCTCGTTTATATATATATATATATATTTCAATATGTCCAGCATTAAAATACATTTGAATGTATTTACTGGATACATGTAACATACACTCTGAAACTCGTTATTATTAAGTTGCCAAATACCAAATTTTAATGCTCTATCTCATTCAATCAAGTTTCAAACCTCACTACCTTTCTTTTTTCCATAGCTTATAGTTTAATGTACTGTATTAGTATTAATAGTATTAAAATAGTATGATTGGCTGATTAAATGATATATTTTTGATATCACACTTGTATTTGCCCAAATTACGAAAATGTAACTTTATATTTTTTTAAAGAGTAATAAACTTTAAAGTACCGTAAAATTTGAAGTTTGATTATAGCAAAGAAAGAAGAACGTTTTTTATAGAAAATTTTAGTTGAATTATATTAAAACTTAATAAGATCTTCTTCGACTATAAGATTATTTTATTATCTGTATTTGTGTAGATTATTTTGTCTTTTTTCAGAGCATTAAATTTAATACTGTGATATAAATAAAAGTTAACGAATTGAAGCAAATAAACAGAAAAGTTTATTGTAACCGGCCACATACTTCCAAATAAATTCATAAATTAGAGATATTAAAATACAACCAATAAAATTTTAAAGTAATTAATTAAACATACACTCTATTTGTGGAACATGGGACGTGTAGATAAAAACTTTTAATTTTGGCAAGTTTATTGTTAGCTAAATTTATTTCCAACACTTATAAAAACTTGATTATACTAATTAATACAGCTAAAAAACTACATTTATATCAACGCATGTAAAAAACTTCGCCTGAAGCGCAAACACCTATAAAATATTAATGAGTTACAGAATAATTATCAAAAAAAAACAAATGCAAATTTTTATCTACATCTAACTAAAACTATTAATAATTACGTGTTTGTGCGTTAAAAATAATTTATTAGAAATTTTATGTCAGCATATGTTTAAGATTCAATAACCTAATACTACCTAGTACATTTAGATTATTTTTTTTAAATAAAATACATATATTTAATTAGAAATTATTTAATAATTAAAGTTAATTTAATGGTTTCTAAAGTGAATTTAAGCTCATTAATAATCACGTGTGTACGAGAATAATTTATTGAATATTTATGTCAGCATATGTTTAAAATTCAATAATATTTTTTTTTTGCATAAACTTTCTAGTTGCATGTTGTGACCGCACATGCAATATTCATATTTTTAACACTTAGTTTAAAAAGAACCCCATACACAACTGTAAAGATTTTCAATAATCATAAAATTAATGAATCGATTGATTTTAATTATTAGTCAATCAATGAGATATCACTATGTTTTTCCAGTTTACAAATAAAACTTGTCCATTAAATAAAATGTTGTAATAACAAAGCGATAAAGATAGGAAATTAGCTGACGGTAATAAACATGAAAGTGCGCAAGCGATTAAACATGATTTTATTAAATTATTAAAGTACATATATATATATATATGCGCTCTGTTCCTTTTATATTATATGTAAGAAATGAATTTACATTAATATTCATTTATATATAGACATCGATTGCGTGCAGCTAAATGACAAGTAGAAAACTATAATGCGCATATATAGCGCATAATATAGATTACACTAATTTATTACAATTATGCATTTTAATTAAGTTTTGATAGAGCAATGCACGGATTTTTAACTATTTTATGTTTATGGATTGGTAGCACGAGTTTGCAAAGTGTTTGGCTCTCAAAGCCTTCTAGCTGCTGCTCTTCTTCATCAGTTTACATTTGATTAGTTTAGGTTGCTTAGGGTAGAAAATCAAGCAAATATAGTTATAGTTCACTTTGATAAATGTAATTTTACACTTAATTATTACACTAGTATTACCTACAACTTTATAGCTATATGAACTTCTTCAATCACGTTGAATCGACTAGAAATATCAAGATCCATATACAAAAATTTGTTTAAACTAATCTAGTTAAACAATGTTGGATGTAATAATTAACACTATTTAAATATTCAATTTAGTTTTGTCAGATTTTATAAAAATCTCAATTACTGAACAAAATTTTAATTATAAATCTGTCATGAGAAAAACTGAATCTTAATGCTTGTTAAATCAAAAATTCTTTAATATAAAGTTTGTAATTAAAACTATATAAAAACAAAAATATTTATATTACTAAATAAAGTAAAATGTAATTATAACAACAAATCTGTTTTTAGTTTTTTTTTTCTATATTTTTATAGCTATTTTGATGCCCATTAACAATTATTTGTGAGGTAAAGTAAATGTTATTTTAATTTAATTAGTTTTTATAAGAAACCGCTTACAGCTAGAATAAATTTAAATTTTTGATTTAGTTAAAGTTTGTAATAAATTTTTATTAACCGAAATGATTATATAATTTTCTATTATGGTTTGTAATTCCCAACAATATGTATTTAAATTGCTCAATAATTTATTAGCAGTAATTTTCCACGACTAAATTGCCAAAATTTAATAACAATTTAAAATTAATTAATTGTTAACAGTTTCAGTTTCACTGTAAGGTATTATAACACTATATGATTCCTTTATATATTTTACCGCACGACGAAAGTGAAAAGCGTCCTTCTATTAAGTAATATCGTCAATTCAAGTTAGTAAGTAAGATTTACAATTTATTTTAGTAGATTGAAATGTTGTCTGGATGCGTAGACGATTTTATTGACCATTGCAATTTAAGAAAATGTGATTTTTTCATGTATCACTTTCGGAATGTGCAATGCGGCAGCAGAGGCAGCAGCAACAGCAGCTACGTCTTGCAGTAAACGGTAATGAAACCTTATCCCGACCCTGAATGATTACGCCAGTCTGTTGTCAATAGCTACGCATTTTCCAATAGATGCTGGCATCTCCACCAAAAACATCCCACACTCGAATATAATAATACAAAGCTCGCAGCAACGCAGTATGAACCATGTTACATATATACATTAAAAATAAAAGACTGGCGTTCGAATGCTTTGTACCACACATAAAGGATACGCTTTCATTTTCATTTAATATTTTTTGGATTGAAGAGAGATATGGAAGTGAGTTGATTACCTTGATTCAATAAATTGGTGCATATTTTAAACAATGGTTATGGATAAGGAGGGGTACAGTGTCGCAGAAGAGAAGAATGGTTGGATGGTACAGTATGTCAAGAAGGGCAGATTTTAACTGGCTTATAAATGAACTGTCAGAGTTATGAGCAAGTTGATTTAAAGCCGTTCTCTAGAACGTTACATCTACGGTCCTGATTGGAGCGATTGGTAACTCAAGTAAAAAATAGTCTCGCTCGAATTGTTACTACAGCAAATGCACGATTATTATGTTAAAATTTATAACTCTCTTGTCAAAATCTAAGCAATGAAAGCATGCAATATCTTTTTAATTGTTATTCTAGAATATTGAAAATTTTACTATCATACATTTTCCTATACTTGTACATACCATATATATCTATGTATGTAACATCGTATAATCTTCTTCAGGTGTTGTACAGAAAATTTCAGTATGTAGTCAAATTCTTCTTCTAATTAATTTTGTTTCAAAAATTTTAAAATTAAATCAATGATCAAGTATAATAATTAGTATTAAAATCTATAATTAGTCTTCAAGACAAAGAAACTTTGTCTTAATATTATGCGGAGTTTGAAAATTTTAGTTAATTTAATAAAAAAGAAATCGACAATAATGTTCAAGACACTTTTTAAAAGTTTTGAAATAAAGTTGGAAGCAAGGAATTTAATACATTGACAATTTATATATTTATACTAGCTAGAGTAAGTTGTTGTAAAGTGAAATGAAATTAAATAAATATATAAACAAATATTGCTCAAAGAAACAATGCAAGAATATTCTACACAACATTAATTTAATCTTCATCTTCATCATTAGCAGCAAATTAATGATATCACAATAAAATTATATTCGCTGCAAATGCCTGTCTCTTACTTTAATTAAAGCGTTTACATTTCCAGTAAAAGGTGTAGTGATATTGTGTGTGTGTGTGTGTGTGTAACGATGAAACAATTTTTAATTATAAATCCTGAATACTTTTTCTTTAATAATAGATTTACTTTATTAGAAATGTTCGCAACTCTGATATGGTAATAATATTGTTTGAGATATGCTTGTGCGATGTATAACAGTGTTCTAATTCCAAATTTGGTGTTTTGAGAAAAGTTGTATCTTATTACTGTCAATTAAATATTTATTTCTTGACAAGTTTGCGCGGAATGTTTAAAGGGAAAGGATAAGGAATAAAAAAAACGGCGAGGATGCGCGAAACGAATATTTGATGGTTGGCGTTTGGGAGATGGAATATCGTCTCAAAACAGCCACTAACTGTGACACTGCTATTCGTGAGTTATGACCAGACAGTTTCTACAAAACTCATGTAACATTCATGTTTTACATTCTCTTTTCAAATTCACGGTTTTCGTCGATCTAATCAAGCAAAATATATTTAAATGTATAAATCATTGGCGAGAGAATTTTTTGCTGTTATTCGACAAAAAACAATCCTCACTGCCTTTTAACTCCTTTTTGTTTTCTCTCAAATTCATATGCGCTGCATATCTGTATACAATTTGTACCGCGTTTTTCATGACAAGTATGTATGCGGATCGGCGTACAAAATTGATATTGATAATGAAGGATGATTAAAACTCTTAATTTTATCTACATGAGTTATAGCTTTAATAATATTTTAATTATTTATGACATAAGAAAGATCTAATCACGTCCAATAAGTCATTCTCTATTTCGACGTTTGTTTACACTAAAGTTGACGTTTCAAATTCTGAAATGGCTTCTATTAATAAAATGTAGTTTTTCATATAACATATTTGTCAAAGTTGATACTAATATGTGATTAATATTTTAAAATTAAAGTTGCATTGGGTACTTTGATTATGTATAACGTAAAATGGAATAGAAAGATTTAATCATGGCTTAGACATTTAAATAAATTAAATTTAATACTATTATATTACCCAATTGAAATAGTTTGATAATTTGTAAAAATGCAGTTACTTTTTGTGCATTGTTTCGAATGTAGTTCTCCTTCAATTTTCTTGTTTATTGAAAGGAAATAATTGTTTTAATTTAAATAAAATTCGCATGTAAACGATAATAACAACAAAGTCTAGTTTCGAATTGGCATTCCGCATGTACAAAAAAGTTGTTCTTTTAATTAAACCGATTAATATTTTGTATATGTGTGTTGTTGTATGGTTGAGTTGGAGAAAGATTTATCGGAGTATAGCTATGGTAATAAGTTACGGCAAGTTGGTGGCCGTAGTTATTGTATAGCTTGTCTGATACATCACAGTGCTAGTTGTCATGGAATTTTGTCCACGAGCACGACTTGCAGGTCAGGGGTGCATTAAATAATATTCAATATGATGGTTAACAAAACTTGCAAGATTTATAATAAATCGTCTTTAATTTATTTATCTAAAACAAGATTTTTTTGGTTGCATCATAAATTATCCGCATCACAATTAAAAACAAATAAATAAAATCAAGCGCACAACACAAAACAATACTTTTAAAATACATTAATAAATTAAGCATATTTTTTATGTATTCTTTCACTGACAAAGGATCCGATCTTTTACATTTTTAATTTTAACAATTGTCATTGTCGTTTTATCTTTTTAAATTTTCAAAACTTTTAAACGCTTTTTTAATAAATGATGAATGAAAATTGCAGACACAAAAAACATAATATTCCACGTTGTAATTAGCTAAGAATTTTACATACATGTCCAAAGTGTTTTTCGTAGTTTCTTATAAAAATTGCTCAAGTACTTAAATTTTATAGCTTTTTCTTAACTGCTCATTATTTTACATGTCGAAAAAATAATTATAAAATAGATATAATTAGTAATTATATTGAAAACAAACTTAATTTAGTTGAAAACTATAAAATTAACATTTATTTCAATATGTAACTGTGTATTTATGACATTTTCTATCGTATATGACAAATTTCGCAACAGTTGCCAAACATTTCATTTAAATAAGCAATAAAATCGAAATGTTTATTTAAAACAATGTCTAATTTTACATACTTTGAGTGATTCAATATATTTACCGTCGTAAGATTCACTAAGAATTAACCATTATGTAGTAATTTATTGCTTTCTACTTTGGTATTATAATATAAAATAATGTAATATTTTATACGTTGTTGTCGTATAATTATTAAATTACCCATCAGTTGGAAGTTGATATCTATAAGAAAAATGATTATAAAATGATTTATATGAAGGTGGTATCGAAAGTAATATAGTGACTTTTCCTTTTCTGAAAATATTTTTTATATGCATTCCAGACAGAAAATGCATTCTATAATAATAAAACTTCTTTTTTATTTAAAACCGTGAAATAACATAATGGAATGACAAAATTTGAATTTAAGACTAGGGAGATTTATTTAATGATATTTGGGAATTTCAATCCAACTCTGCATTTAATGCATTGTGTTTGTTGCCGTGATTGTAGAAAAAAGCGACTGTCAAATATCTACATTCAGAATAATATATGTTTGGTGAAAGAATCTTATTGCATCTGTAATTCAACAAAACTATGAGCCAAAGAGAAAAATAAAAGAATCGTATGACATGAGAACGAAAGGCCATGCTGCACGCTGTAATGCACGTTGTTGATATTGTTACACGCATGCTTCTTTATTCGTGTGCAATATTTTTGTTATGATTTCTATTTTATGCACTTGAAGGGATCGAATATGGGATCTTGAAGGATTTATAAACATGAAATTGAAAACATCTTTCAGCGGTTGTCATACACATTAAGACATTTTTATTACATCTTTTTCTACCCTGCTTGCCATCTAATCGTAATCGCTGCTACATCTGTACAGCTTGGAACACCGTATAAATCACATTGGCATTTTTAATAAATTACAATAAATTAAAATATTGTTGTTAATTGCCCATCATCTTAACATATTAAATCTTAATGATGTAGTTTAATTTTATTTATGTATTATATACGTTTTAAAATATACATTTTTGTAATAAAATTAAAATATTATGATATAAAACTACAACACGTTTTCAACATTTCAAACAGCAAACCAGCTAATTTAGAGATGGGAATTTTTGGGAATTATTCAAAATTAATTATTTCGTTGTAATGTAATCTAATTAATAATTAACATGAATAGTACGTACGTACTATAATTGTTTAAGAAACTATAATCGCCTTTAATTAATTAATTAATTAATTAATTTATAATATAATATAATATAATATATAATAATATAATATGATATAATAATTTACAAAATTATATAACAATGGTTTATAACTGTAGTTAATGTGCAGCAATTAAAACTGAACACATTTCGATGAAGAAAAAAATGTGGCATAATGATTTGTAAAAACCTAAAGAGTCAACAAAAATTGATAGACAGAGAAACAGTTATGAATGTATGTACACAGGTACATGTTTAATATAATAATTAAAAATGAAGAAATTTTTGTGATCAAACTATGTTGTAGTTTCAGTTGTAACATTAATTAGTTAACTATGTAAAGTTGGTAAGTCGGTCAAAAGGTATTATAAGGTGAAAATGTTAAAAGTTAAACAAGTTTATGAAAAGATGAATTAATAAGCGTCCTTAACAGTTAGAATATATATTTTAGTATATATACCTATATATACTAAAACGTATATATCTATATATATATATATATATATAGTAAATTATAGCGATCTATGAACCACGTTTCATGACAGGCGCGATTTCACCTTATAGTAAACTAATAATCGTATGTTTTACATGATTTCACGCAGTATTTGTCGTGGTGGATAATTCTATCGAAATTACATTGCATTGCATTCACTCGGTAATAATTCTATTTAATTGGCATCTATTTAAAATAACAAAAAGCAGCGAAAAGGAAATGCGAAATGTTTGAAGCGACAGCGCGTTCCTTTTTTTATTTTTGATTGTTACCGGTGAGGAATTCAGAATACCTATAAGCTCATTATTTTACATATTTAAAACATTTTGTATTTTAGAAAATACGAAATAATCCATCCAATTGGTAAAAATCACAGAAAAGCCGCGTGCATATTTTTTCTATCAAAATCATTCCGGTAAGAATGTGCAAGATGAGAATTTTTTATTTCATTTTACCTGAATTATTCGCGACTTGTTCTTTACACAAATATTTTGCCGCATTCTCATAATTATTAGATAATAACAATAATTTAATTAATGTATTATATCATCAGATGGTTTTTGTAATGATGCCGATTTTCAATTTATGTTGTGACTGCTATACTCACTTTTTATTATTTTGCTACAATTTTTATTCTATTGTAGAAAACAAAATGATTCACTTAACATATATGTTATTATCATAATTTAATATCTTTTATAAAATTGCAATTTAATGCATAATGACATAGAATTCAAATAAAATTGCATCTATATCATTTTATATCTAACAATCTTCCTCATGTTTGAATTTTATATCTATGACTTATAATACTAAGAGTCATTTGAAAGTTACAGTTGAACTTTATACAAAGTCAAACTTGTAGTTAGTATAAAATTGTTAGCAAAATTTACTAATAGAATCGATATTTGATGCAATAATATACATTACATCACTTTAAACTTGTAAATTGTTACAAGAATAAAATTTATTTTGTAAAGCTAGTGAATGTTTTATATTTTATAAGTTGACAATAACGGCACACTTCACTTGCTATTCACTAACAAAGAACTATTTAACTATGTTTAGGAAATTGAAACTAAACAAAGTTTTAATTAAAATTTAACGTTTAAAACATTAATTGTCAATTTGTTTAATTTAAATTTGTGTTCTACTCATATAGTTGCCGTGATGCAAATTTCTGATATTCATATATACGTATATTGTAATAAATAATTTCTAATAAAATAAATTCTCATTCTTATTTTCTTATGATAGGGGATTAGATTATTTTTGTATCAGCTGAATTTTAGATTTTAATCACGTTCTTTTATAATAAACAAGGTGTTGCGATAAGCTCGAATATGTATGCATTGAATACCAATATATATTAGGCGAAAAACAGTCTAACTTGTCAAACAAAAAAAATTGCTGTACATACATACAATTCTTAATAAAAAAATGCTGATGAAATACAACAATATTTTGTATTGATTACTTATTGCCACTTTCTAAAAATCAATTTATGAAATGTTTATTTGTATAAATTCATCGTAACATTTAATAATCAGTAAGCACGTTGATTAACAATACAAATAGAATGTTTAGCATTTATGATATTAATATTAAAGTTGCTTATTTTAGTGTCTAATTATTGAATGTAAACTTTACATACAGGTATAATCTTTACACATTACATGAATAATTTAAAATGCCGATTTATAATAATTTAAAAAAAATTACCACATACCTATTCACGTATTACATCTTTATTTATAATAAATAAGGTACACTTTCTACATTAGATTTCTAAGAAATTTCTTAATATTATTGCATTTCAATACGGCAGCTTTATATCTTTTTATAGATTCTTTAGTAAAGTTCATCGTTAATTGCAATACTACTATGTGTTATGATTATAGAATTTAATAACTATTTTTTTTAAACTATATCAAGATTTAGGTCTCATTTATTTGCGGATAAATTAGCAAAGTAAATATATACTATTATTGCACGCTTAGTTTTGTGAGAGAAAAAATCTTTTGTGCAATGCTATAGAAATTAGAATTGAAATTAATGCATAATTGTAACCCTCGAAACCTCAATAAATATTAAATTACAAAGATTAAAGTTTAAATTAATTCATAGTTGTATAATAATAATAATTAACTTTAATGTTTATTGAATAAAGTTTAACATTTTTGTTGCTTGTTGAAATTTGTCAATAATTATAATATGAACTTAATCATAGTAATAAATATCACGTTTTATTGATTATTTTTGATTCGACGTTAATTAATATACAATATCTGGCTGCATAATTTAAACATAATGACAATCATTATATCCAATAGCATTATGTAAAAAATATTGTTCGAAGCTTCATTAGAATTCCGAACGTTTAAGCGCAAACTTGGAGAAAAAAAAGTTTAGCAAAATTAGAGAAACGATCAAATACCAACAAAAAATATGATAAATTTTATTTACGGGAAAAGGTTATTATGGCAAAATGAAGTCAATTAAAATCTTGTTTGCCTCATACTTTACATATAGAAAATGATACAATAAGAATGCAATTTTAATAATGATTGCAATTAGCTGAAATAATAAAGTAAATGTAAAAATAATATACGTTATTAATTGATAATAAAAGTTGTAATTTATACTTCAGATGTTATCATTTTTGTATATTAGATAAAATAAATATTACTACTTTCTATTGGTAATTTCTAATTGTATTTATTTGTTACTATCATATTGATTTATTATTGCCATACAATTTCACACGATTATTAAAATTAAAAATTTTATACACATTAATTCCGTTTATATAATATTTCTGTAATTCTCTCTTACAGATTTCTGTACATGTAGAAAATAACAATCTCCATAAACTATGAAACTAAATATAAATTTTGATATGATTTTAAACGTAAGTACTTACATATATTTATTGCAAACGAGTAACTATACGTATATTCTACTTCTAGTACAAATGATAATTATGATAAATTTTCTTAGCACAAAAGTACTTGAATAAATTGATAAAATTGCGAAAGTCTCCATGAGTCCTAAACCCTATAATATCTACGCTTTGAAAATGACACATACTAAAAGAATTATATATGTACAAAACAAATAATAATTCGCCGTGTAAAATTATTTGTATCACAATTTGACAACAAGAGCTGAATATGGTAATTAATTATTACGAATATTTCTAAGCTTTACAACCATCTATGTATCTTATATACCATGTCAATTTCCACTTAATACCTGCAATTTGCTTATATTTATCAACGTCCATTAGGCGAGATGAGTTAAAAAATTCTACCTCCTAGTTATTAGCATTATTTCAACTTGTATTGACTTCATCGTACAATCTAAAAATAGGTCTCTTTGGCGAAAGTTAGCATTTAACCCTTTTGGTTGTTTTAGGTTGTAGTTTTTTCGTATGATACATTAACAATAAGTGAATTGTTTTAATATAGCAAAGATTTAAAAATTGATGCAAAGCCACTTAGAATTGAATACCATTAAACTGTTATTAAGTTAATATATAATTTTTAATAATAGAATTTTCTTAAAATTTTTACTAAAAATTTGTATTGTTGTGGTTGCTGCTACAAAAGAGGTTTTCATGCGTATTTATATGGATGAAAATAAGAAGAATGCAGATTCTTCTATAAATTGTAATTGTTGAAGAAGTTTGTAATTTAAATAAGAATGTAAACAATGTTGATAAGCATCCGAAAATGGTAAACTTTTTGATCTACTCGGTATCCTAATTGTGAATGTTCAATGTACGATTTGTCATTGTTTGTAAATTTAGTTGAAAACACTTTTGGAGTAAACTTGCAATATTCAATATAATGTTAAAAAAGCGTAGTTAACGTACGTTTGTCTTTAAAGGTAAAAGATAATCAATGTAAATTCCACACAGCTTCTGTTTATAAAATGCTACATTTCATATGTAATATAAAATTTAAAGATAAAAATTAAAATAGAATGTTAGTTAACAGGATATGTAATTCTTAAGAGTACATTGTACTGTGGAGTTTCGTGACTGGTATGAAGGGATGTGATGGGAACCAGCAGATGGACAATTCGCCTCCTTTGGATGTAAAACCGATCCTGTATAAATACTTGTTATAGGTAATTGACAATGATAGATCGACTAGTTACTGCATTATGTAGTACAAACTACAAACTCTTATTGATAGAGACGGATCGACTTTACCGGCAGATCGCAAGCCACAACTTATTTGCCGCATCGTCCCGCTTCAAACCACTCAAAACCGCAACGATAACGAACATAAACACAGCCAAGATTTACTCAATATAAGACATCTTATTAGATTTATGCAAATTTCATATGTCAGCTTTCAACTCAACGATACACAATCCCAATCTACAAACAAACTTTCTGCAACATTTCAATATTTTATCTTAACATTTTTTTTATAAATAATTGCAAGAATTGATTGTATTCGGGAATAACTATTTGTATGTACTAAACTTACATAGTGTAACAATAGTACATTAAACCTACAAAAAACTGTCATTAGTTAATAATATTTTTCACAATTTATGCAATATTAATATTCGTAATAAGATTTTGGTTTTTTGAATATATTTATTACAGCTTATTAAGACTACAAGTACAATTGTAGCTGTATTTCGTAATTTAACAATGCAAAAAGTGCTATAAAGTATGTTAGCATAAGGGACAGCCTTACAGTTAAAAAATGAAATATTGTATCTACCGTTATATGAGTGAGAAAAATTGTAGTGCATTTGAAAAAATGCGCTTTCTATAAACACTGTCAACACTTAATTAACCAAAAAAAAAAAACGAAATTGAGTCACCAAAACTATGATATTTTCTAATAACAAACATGTTTAGTTTTATCGCCAGTTTTAAAGCCAATAAACCTAACAACTAACTAAAAATATTTGCCGTAAAATATAATTTCGTTGGGACGTTGTTAGTTTAAAGAAAATTATAAATTACCGCAAATTTTTATTAAAATATAAAGATTCTTAAGTATGTTATAAAAAGAATATTTTGCAGCTTATGTGGAATAATAAAAAGCTTTTGTGAATTTTATAGTTGAACCAAATATAATATGCAATATTTATATATATAAAAGCATTGTCCATTATAATAATGGACGTAAATCTTATTGTATATATTTAACATATAATTAACTCTTACAAAACTGATTTACAATTTATACTAAAATTAATGAAATGATGTCTGCCAAAAATCCGTTTTGTTAACAATGGACATTAGAATGTAAAATAATTATTTATTATCATTAATTTAAATACGAGTAGATGTAATGTTTAGTAAAACGTCTGTCATGAAATTATTTCAACGAAATTGTTTTGTTTCAATGATTTATTAACTAAACATTTTTCTTGTAACGCATCACAATTGGAAACAATATTCTGCGAGGTTATTAATAAACCAGTTGAAATTATTTGCGCATTTGAAAGTTTTCTCGGAGATCGTTGCGTGGAAAATGATTTGCTTTACAAGTATCATTTATTAAATGCAATCCTGAAGAGACAAAACTGAAATTCTCGTAAACTTGTCTTTCTTTTTACAATTAAAGCATTTTATTAATTAATTTTATCCGTCTAGATATTTCTATAACAGCATCACTTTCAACTATACTAATTTATCTTTCCGATTTTGACAAGAAGCTCTTAGATCTTTATGATTATTACATAAATCTTACCATATTATATTGCATTTTCAATAAATAAACAAAACAAACTTAAACTAGCATTTTATTAATAATAACTTCAAATGTTAAATATACATATATTAATAATGCAGACGCTTTTATTGACAACGACAACAACAAGAAAAAACTAATCCCATCTTGGCAATGTTATTTAATGAATTAATTTTTATTTTAATCTAGCAAATGCTTTTCATCAAAGTCTATCTATATGAAATTAATAACATTTTTTATATTTGTATAAAATATAATGCTTTTATATTGTTGAGCATTTGGAAAAATTGATTCAAAGTAAAAATAACATCGTGAAAATATTACAAAACGTTTTTCTTTTCTTTCGAGAATAGCGTTTTCGTTGTGGAGTGATAGCAAAAGCATCGCTGTTGAATGAACATTCAATTATTAGCTAATGGTCGAAGTGCGTTCTTCTGTACCTACGCTTTGTTGTCAAGTGTATTTAACCTTACATCCAATAAAAGAATGTTATTTAAAATAAGATACTTTTCTTTGCTTTTAACGTATATATATATATATATAAACACACATTCACACACATATATACACGTCGAAATAACAAAACCAAAACAAAACACTTTTTTATTATATCTTCGAACAAAAAATAGCACGAAATTTATTTCAATGCGATAAATTTAGTTTCAATTTATTCTTGTTTATAGAATATATGATATATAAAAAAAGTAAAATATTAAACAATAACTTTTCGAAATCTCACCGAAACAATCAATTTGAAGATTGTGAAATACTAAATACGATAAAGAGTATTTGATTTCTATATTAAGAAGTATATTTTACAAAAATCAATATAAAATAGTCACAATATTGCGAAACCAACAATTTTAAACCTAATAAATAGATAACGATGCCTTTTTCGGCTGATTTTATAATTTATTAGTATTATATATTTTTGAACACATATCGTGTTTACTATGTTTCTATAACATTTATGATTTTTACAAATCATTATTCTTAGCTTGTTGATGTATGTATCTACATACAATTTATACGTAAACATTTCTAAAAAATTTTATATCTCAAAATTATTTCTTATTTATATATTTTTATGTAGAAAATTACTCAGTTCTAACATTTTTATTATTATTAAAAATTTTAGGATTTTGGTTTAGGTTTTATTGCACCATTTGCTTAAAATTATCACCTATAATAGCAGCACAATAAAAAAAAATGAGCAATAATTTAACGGCCGTATAATTTGATGATTGATAAATATAGAAGTTGAGAAGTTGTAAGAAGAAATTTTTTCTCAGCTATTTTGTGTGCGTATGTGTATGTGTACTGAAAATACGAGAAGAGAGCTGTTGTCGAAAAAGAGCGCGCATTTAAGTGTCCTCGATTTGTATATATGTGTGCTTCCTTGAAATCCATAAAATTGAACTATAAATGTAATAAATCAAGTAAAGTATACGAAAATGAAATGTAATATCCTTTTTGGGGTGACATGTCTACAACTTAGCGCGCCCAACTTGTGTATATATGTTTTGGAAAATGCGCGTGCGAATGAGATAGATGAACATATCCAATTAAAAACATCATCGCTGAAAATTTCGTTTCATATAAATTATGACAATTTAATCAGTTTTAAGTGGAAATTATATTTGTACTAAATAGATGTTGCTGTTAATTATTTTAACAGATGATGTGTTTTACAAAATTAATGAATTCAAGAAAACATATATATTTATTGCCTGGTCTATAGTTATAGTGTACAAAAATGAAATTCATTATTTTCTAAATTACTTATATTATCAAGTCTAAAGCGTTTGCATTTGTGCTTTCGGTGTTAATTATGGAAGGTTTTGCACATACCAATTTTCTAATAAATTAATGATGATTAATTATTTTCGCAACGATAATTAAACATTGTTATAAGCGACAAAATAGTTAAATGCGTGTGAAATAACATTTTTTTCTAAACAACGTTTTGTGAAAATTTATAGCTATAGAAATTAATAAATTTCCAAGTTTGCATCAAATATTATTTGTGGTAAATTTCATCTCGATTTTTGCTCTTGTTAAATTGAATATAGTGTGAGGGTTCTATTTTCTCTCCATCACTTTACAAGCTTCGTTTAAAGTGTGGCACAATCACAATAATGAATCAAAAAATATGGAGAGATGATGCTTCAACTCAACGCATAGTTATGTGTTCAAAAAAAGCAGCTTTTTCAGTTCGCCTAAGTGGTATTCCTGCATTGTTTGTCAACTTTGCTTTTTTCTATGGCAAAAATATCAAATTTATACTGCGTGGTGTGGGCTTGGCGATTTTCACCAAATTGTCTTTACATGGAAAGTCTGGAACCGTTTGGCTGATTCTAATAAACTAGCTTCGAAACGAGACATAACTGAATTAATTTAATCGTTTCCACAATTTAACAATGTCTCCCTAATCTATTTTATATTAAATAATTCTATTAAAAATATTATGTAATTAATTTCGCTTGAATTCTATAAATATATAACCTTATTATACATACAATCACTGATAATACGTAATTATATTTTCTTAGTAGATTTAAAGTAATATTTTTTCAGAAAAATAATTATAATTGCAATAGATAGATAATTGATAATAGAAAATATTTCATTTAATTTCTACGAAAAAAAAAACTATTGTAGTGTAATATAAATTTACTACAAGGCTAACTTAAATTAAGTTTAGTGGAGCAAATGAAATGGGGGTTAGAAAGGCGGAATACATTTATTGTGCCCGTTTTGCTAATAATAAAATAAATTTGGAAATTATCCCGAAAATTTACTGACGGTTCAAAACGTAATACGATCTATCTATATATAAAATGTAGCGTAATGTATGGATTTTGAATAAAATCTATTAAAGATGACATTTGGAGGAAGGAAAGAAAAAAATGTGACGGTATACGAGTATAAGCATGTATAGTAAGAACGCTCTTTTTGTTGTTAGTGCGAGCACACGAGCAAATCAACCAAAAATGAATTTTCCTTATGATCGAGGTGGAAGGTTATGTTGTCCTGGAGCGTTTCCATGCGAAGGTGATTATATGTCCCACTGAGAATCAGATTGCCTATGACACAACCATTATATGAAGTAAAACTTTTCCGCTATGATGAAAATGCAAACGTATATGGTATATGTATATGTATATAGATATACATAACTTTAATGGAAAATTTCAATTAAAGAACAAGCTGGAAAATATCTACAACTGAATAAATAGCACCCCTATATTCTGTCACAATAAAAAAAATCAGTCATTACGCTAGGCGTCATAATAATCATCCGAGCTGGCATATATAGCATGTGAGAGCATATGTATAAGAGGTCTTCCGACAGGATAAGAGGGACTCAAAGAGTACCATACCATATTATATACGCATGCAGGCGTGAGGGTGTAAAATCAATAAAGCCTTCATTGAAAGGGATGCAATGCATTATCACCTTACACTTCATGAAATTCGCACACCTGTCTTCATAAATAATATACTTATGTTAGTTGTTTTCCAATCAATACATGTCAGAAACACGCATATATGATATAAACATTTTCTTAATTCATTACGATAATTACCCACATTGCAGTGCATTCCATACAAATAACTTTAATAATAACCTTTAGCCTATAATAATAAAAAGACGCATAAATCAAATTTTAGTATTAGGTAACTGAAATTTTCATTATATGTATTTTACTTATTAGTAAGTATGTGCCTATGTTTACCAAATATGAAAAAAATATATATTTTTATCGATTTTCTACCGTCTAGACATTTAAATGTAGCATTTACTTAAAATTAATTTGAGCCATTCTAGCGAAAAAGTTTCATGAAAGACTTTAATAAATAAACCGAAAAATAAAAGATCATTTTTAATTAACCGTATCTGAAAGAATATTTCAATCAAAAACTAAACGAACTTCATGGAAATTCAATACCAGATAAGAAATTGATTTTCTATGAAATAGTATAACTTATACTATTAGAAAAGTCTTTAATATTAAATTTAAATGAGTTCATTAAAGAAAAAAAAAACTTTCAAGCAGCTAACATCAAATACAGATTTTTATTAAAAGAACAACCTCAATTCATTGTATAAATAATAGAATTAGAAATCCAATTCAGTTATCAAACTTAAATGAAATCCATTTCGAAATAAATACATAATTTTCAGATTAATATTTGTCGCAAATCGGAGATTATTTATGTTAATTTGTCTACAGAATAACGGATAGTTTTTTTTTATGTAAGCCTTTACAAATGACCATATAAAAGACATTTAATAAATGAATCGTTCTTATTATAACATCTTTGTTAATGTCTTAATTTATAACTCAAAAATTTCTTTACACATACACACACACTCTTTAGAAAATGCTGTAAACTCATTGAAATTTCGTCAATAACTATCACTTTCGATAAACTCAACTTTTCTTATATTAAAATTTGAAATAAATCGCATCAATTAGTTAAATTTAATTACTCGCAGCAAATAAGTTACTAAAAGTCTCATTCATTTTTACTCAAAACTAGTTTCGTAATATAAATATTAAATATATAAAAAATTACACTTGTATCATTGAAATTTCATTAATAACCATTTAAGAATGAGTCTCATTGATTTATAAGTTTAATTATTGGCCGCAACTAAGTATCATTTAAACGATTCTGTTCGACTTTTTGATTTGATGATATATAAAACAAACGCGCACAATATTGATATCTAAGATTCTAATTAATCGTGTGTGTTTTTGTAGGTAGGTAAGTAAAAGTACGTCATATTATGCTCAAATTATGATTTTCGTTTTACCAGTGTGTTAAGCTTGGTGAACATATCAACTTCTATATTACAATGCATCATGAAATGATTTATATCGCACGACATTCTCATATTCTGGTGTATGTGGTCGCAATATATCCAGGTTACTATGCAATGAATTTTCTACTTCATAAACAAATTCTAAATCGATTCAATGCTTTATTGTTAACAAAAAGTGAAATATTAAATCGATTTTACAAAAAGAAAACACATTGTGTGAGCGAAAAAAGTGCGCGCTTTTTAACGCAATATTTACACAGCCTTAATTTTTTTAATAAATCAATATTAATTTTAACGCGGCCGCTTAAAATATTATAAATATAAGTGGATTTTTGGTGGAAATTCGCAACAGGTGACGTTTCTGTAAATTAAAAACGCTGTCTAAGTTATTATTTATAATGATATTTAAATTTCCACGGGAAACCCTCACGGTTTAAGTTCATTAATTATTAAATCGATGTGTTGATAAATAATTTTTTTCTACATTGACACTTTTTTTTTTAAATCATGGTTTCATCAACCTTCTTTACTGTGCGTAAACTAATTACAGCAAATTTGATTAATATTGATAAATCCGATGTGAATTTAAAGTAGCCGTTTATAATAAATTATTAATTTCGTGTGGTTTTGCATGTTGTTAAAGAATAATTTCTACTTAAGTTAATTATTTTCCTGACTACGTAAATTACAGTATCCAAAAACAATTTATTTATAGTAAATTTTTATCACCAAATTAAATTGTGGTCAACGTACGACAATAGCCACCCATTGTATAAAAAATTTCAGTTTTAATAAATATTCAAATTAAAATAATTCAATTATTTTATTCGTGAGAAAATAGTTTGCATTTTAATACACTTAGAGAGTTTAGTAGCAAATCATTACTTTACATGACTAGATTCTATTTGATGAGCGAGAATAATTTGTGGTTTAACAAATTATATTTCTATCAAAACAAATAATGGTAAATTTAATGATCAATTTTTAGTTACAGACTGATTGACGTCGGCAAATAATGCAAATCTTAATGTTTCAACTCACCTTAGAGTTAACTAAAATTTAATATAAAAAACATGACACAATAAATGTTTAAATCTTTTATACAATAAATCATAATGCTCATAGTCCAGAAACTAAATGTATGTAAGAAGTATTTATTTTTTGTTTGAAGCAATTATATGCCTAACAAAAACAAGTATGTAACGATGTGCGTATGTTTGAATGACAAAGCAAAACATGTTCGTTTTTTTCAACATTTTTACGAAATAATTTGTGGTTTATAAAGTTGCTAAAAAAAGTAAACGCAAATAATATACATCGATTCATTGATTCGTCAGTGGTATTACAATTAATTATTAATCAATTCTCAAATACTATGACTAAGTGACAAAGTTTCCATCTGCCTAAAGTTATATAGTGGGTAATTTCAAACACCATTTCATTTTGTTTTGTTTTACCAGAATAGAATTATAAATAATTCTTCTTTAAAACTATTAATGAGTAATGATAATAAAATTAAAAACCATTATCAAAAGTTTTAAGTATAAGCTGTTTAAATACTTTTTATGGAAGAGATGTTTTATGATCTTCAACTACTTTAGATGTTATATGCTTAGTTAAAGTAATTATATTCCTAAGAAAACAAATAATTCTATATTTAGTCAAACATGTGTATTTTTATGTAGCTGTATCTATTTTTAATTTATATGAAGGTTCTTCAAGAAATTAATTTGCATGCATAGATCATTTTATGACCACCGCATTTTTACATATTTTTGCAAATTCCTTAAAATTTACAGTTGCAACGCTGCGCTCAAATAAACTTACATCCACACAATGCAGTCATAATCTCATTTCTTTTTTCTTCATTTTGTATGTGAATGTTTACAGTATTAAAAATAAAAGGAACGTATAACAAAAATATTTTTATCAAATAATGCAATAATATATTTAATCATCGATTTGTAAACAACAAAATGCAATATTTCTTTATACGGCTTATGTAAGTATGTGCTACACAATATGTTTGGAGCAATGATTCTTAACCACTGCTGTGTGATGTTTTTGAAAGCGGTGAGATTCTAGAAATATGCCGTCAAAATTTGTATTAATTCGTTATAAAGTGCGTATGAATTTCATAAGCCAACTCGCATTTATCTATGAAAACTCAATTAATAAAATAGATAAAGTAGTACTTAATATAAGAATTTTTTCTGTTAGCGCGTAATGTTAAGAAATGTCTATGTGTTTCAATTATGCTTGTTTTGTATTGCAATTTATTAACTTTGTTCTGTTTTGCAAATGCAATTTTTGCAATTCAATTGCTGGAGCCAACTAGATAAAAATTTTCTATACTTTTGCAATTCTTCTGTAATTTTTTTGACGATAATGAATAGTGCACATTTTGTGCTGGTAGATTATAACTTATCTTAATTGGTAACGTAATTTATAGGACATTTAAACAAAATGTATATATTAAGCCACCTTTGTTCACAACCTTTATATGATTTTAAATATTTTTGTTACAATATCTTAAAAACTTACACAATTCTAAAACAAAAACGCGGCACGTTATCTCCTGAAATAAAGTTGCAATAAAGGCAAAATCATAGAAAATAAATAAACTATAGCATAAATCGACGAAAAACGAGTACAATTCAATGATGTAAAAACGAAAGACGGAAGCGAACTTGGCATAGCCAATTTTTCAGTACATTTTAGTTGTTGCAACAAGCAAAAATTATGTGCCAGCATCAATAATATAGTTAAGAATCACTGGTTTAAAAGTAAAACGTTAAAATAATGTTGCCTCTTTTGGTTTTGTTTTGTGTCGTAGTTTAGTTGGTTGGATGATTGTATTTGAAATGAAACAAATACATGAAAATTTAATGATAAATTTCTGGTTTATAACGTGTCAATGATTTTATATGTAGATGCTCCATATGTGCGCGTTATGAAAAAAGGTGTAAATCAACTCAACAGGATGTTATCCATCAGAAGTTTTTGAATTCACAAAAGGTATAAAGACGTTTCATGATTTAGATATTCATCATGTTTAGTGTACAGCGCTATTGTTTTTTAAGGACTTCGTTCACACTAAAATCATATATAGAAAACCCTCAACTACCACCTTATATATATATATATATATATATATATATATAATTTTTTTAAATAAAACTCTTCCGCTTTACGGCTTTGTTTTGACAACTGCCACCGTCTGAAAAAATTAATTGTTTTATTTTTAATACACAAAAAAACGCTACTGAATTTTTGTTCATATAACGAGATCGATTTTCTCGTCATTTTTTATGCCATAGAAATATACAAAAGCAGCTTGTCGTCAAGTAAGAAACTTGAATATAGCTGTATATGCAAGAATATGTTCTGTATAGCAGGATATTCTTGAGCTATAATGAATGTAGGGGGATTTATGCGTATAGACACGCACAAAGGTATTAATTTTGCACTAGAAAAGCTCGTTTGATGTTCGCTGCAATCAGAATTATAAAATCAGATAAAAAACATGATTTTTTTCAAATTTACATTTTAATGAATAAAAATATTTTTCTGGTTTATATTATTAACTAACGTTGATAATTACTAAACTCCATCACAAATTCAGATTAGTCGCTACACATACTTACTTTTAATTACAATTGTTGTAAAGATATTCTGTCATTTAGTAAATATGCCTAGCTGACATGATTTCTAAATTGATATAGAAAATTAATATTTTATGAAAATAGAAAAATGATAAATAAGTCGATTATTGGAACGATATTATAATAATGCAATAATGATATTGTCAGAAGCACAAAATGTTCCAGCAATAGTTATTATTTTAGAGGACTTAAACTTCAAGTTGAGATAAGTGACAAGTTCATTAATATGGAAATTGTTCAAACATTGATTCTAAACTGAAATTTATTAACGCCTATAAAAAGTTTCAATTACAATACTTTCCCGATACAATCACCAACACAGCACAGTCAGCGACACCTACCAAACAAGCAGCGTATTCGATTTTCTAATTATTTATGCTTTCATGATTAGACAAATAAACAATTCGAAGCGCTTTGCATTGTTAGATTTGACTAGACGACTAGACGACTGACTTTAAAAACGGTTTATTTGACAAAAGCAAAAAGCTGCATTTTCATCAAAATTTAATAATAAGGTTTTAAACACGACCGTACTCAAACACATGACAATTTAACTCCACACTTTAAACTATTTTTTAATAAGTGCAATGCCTCCGGAAGATTTACGTTTCAGTAAACTAATGATACGCGAGATTTTCCCATAAAATCGAAATTAATTCATTCGTTAATTTAATATCATAAGTATCATATTATACAACTTATAAGTATTTGTTTAAATAAATCAAACAAACAAGTATGCTAGAATCAATTTATCAAAAATGAAATTGTCCAAAGTTTGTTTTATTGCACATTAATAGCACATTTATTATGAAATAAAATAAATATGTACATTCGTATTCAATTTATTTCGATTTAATATCAGATAAAAGAGAGAGAGCAGCAATTTTTGCTCACGCAGCGTGCCCTACCGCAATCATCAACTAAAGGGTGAAAATGATAGAGTGTAAGGGAGGTCGGGGTTCAGCACTCTAAAGGACTATCTATCTGCTCTTTAAAAAGAAATCTCCTCTTTGGTATGTATAGACGCGGTGTGCGTGTCAGAGAAAAGTATGTCACTAATTTTATCGTAACCTGCTTGTAACTGTTCGTGTACACAAAGCAGAGAAGGAAGTTTGTTACACCATTCCCATTTTCCGATAATGGAAAACCATGCTTTAATATGCCTTTTCCGTTACCACATGTTAAAAAAGATCGCGCGCGCCTTATCAGTTTTTTATTAATTATTTTCTAATATACAAATTTTCCACGTTGGTAAAATTTAAAAATAGCTATTATACCAAAGTATGTATACCATTTATATATAATGAACGCAAATTTATACATTCATTAAATTACATTATGTAAAAATGCTTAACTAGATGAAAATATTGTAGAAAATAAATAAATATGAAAGCTTCTTCGCGTAATGTCATCCTTTGATAATTATTTTTAAAGCATTTCGCTTTTCTTATAACATATATAAAATATATTTTTAGTAAAAATGCATTGATCAAATGTAGGATGTAATAATACTATATAGAAAATGTTCTGATCAAATTTGTTCTTTGATAGGTTATTGAATTTGTTGACAGCGCTGGTAAGTTGAAAGGGTGAGAAAATGATGCAAGTACGCATTCATATATCATGAAGATGATGAAGTGTATGAGTTTCATGAGGGAGCTTAGCAGCAATGACCAATCGGCTTACTAGGAAAACAGCCGCCATATTAACAAACGCCCACACAAGAAACAAAAGCCGGGAAGTTTTATCCCGAAAACATGACCGTATCGCATAACCTACTGAAACCAACCCTTATATATTGAGTTCAAATGAGTAAACTCACTCAAAAGGTAGGTTAATATCAATTCTTCCATTTAAAACTTAGCCTTTAATACCGTACAACATCCTACTCCATAAACTATTGAATGACTTTAAACAAAAGCAATTTTGTTTTTTTGCCCCCTGAGTAGAATGCTCACAATTTATAATTAAACCGACCACCGGTTGATTTTTTATTCACTCTATTAACTATTTTTTTAAATTATACTTCAAAATGCAAACATGCCTGTCTACTTACCCTTACATAGCCTCTTTTAACAAAATCTTGCAATACATTTCTTCAGATAAATATTCAAGTTTTAAAACAAGAAATAAAAATCTTGATTCATGAAATAATAATTAGAGTATATGTTTATGAAAGTAGAGTATTAAATATAAAGATAAAAATATCCAAAACATTAATTAAACAATATTTTAGAGATATTTATATGAATATAATAATTATACTTCACTACATCTAAATTTCACTTCTTCAATAAAATCTTGAAAAACTTTTAGACTTTTATTATATATCTGTCAAGTATTGTACCAAGAAACAAAAATTTATAACTTTGAATATTTAAAAATTGAGAAAATCACTTAGTAAAAATATTTAATATCAATTTTGTGTTCATGAAATAATAAAACTGGTCTATTGATTTATAAAAGTTTAAACAGTAAATGGTTGTCTAAAAATCTAGCACATATGTTATATTTCCATTGAAATTAAAATTGAAAAGAAATTCTATAATCGATAAAATAATATTTTAATGTTATCGTATACATAGTTGTATATGTTCATTAAACAATAATTTAGAGATATGCATATGAATGTAATAATAATTGTTGGGTCCTAATTTAAAATGCATTAATAACTAGTGATAAATCATAAAATTTAAAACAATACGATTGATCAATTAAAGTGTTGTGACATAAATAACAAAATTGATGTAATTTCGATGTGCTTTCACATATTTTCAAAGTCACTATAATCTATAGCTCTAAAACAAGCTCATTATGGCTTTAAATTGCAGTACAGAACTAATCGCAATTTTTCAATAAATTGGTTTTCACAACAGGATTATTATTAAAATTATTTATCGTGCTGCATTTGCAATACAGTTAGATCGAAAAACTATAACATTATTTAAAATTAAGTATCATGTTTACAAAATGATTTTTTGCGGTTGAAATTTTTTGTAGCTTCATTGATTTTTTTTGTAAAAAAACATATGGAAGTTTTCACCATGTCAGTTGGCGTTCGTGAATAATGAATAATTAACGAAGATTCAATAATGTTTAGTTTTATGCATAATTGATTATAAATTTCCATGTAATGTTAATTTGTTATCGAATGTGTAGCAGGACAAAGAAAATGATGAAAGCATTACAATTTTGATTTTATTTATGAATGGTTAATGGCAAATAAAACAAGCATCTAAATTATGATGATGGGGTGTTTTATTAAAAACCAGTCCCCCTTTGCAATTTAAAATAATAGAATGGCAAGGAGGAAAAAATGTGAACAACATAATACACGCCTTGGAGGGTTCCATACATGCCTTTTCTTCACACCTTTAACACAACTCGCCATACTTACTTCAGATCAATTAGAAGGATTCAGATCATATTTCTTTGCACGACATTTGATCTCAACAATATGAAATTTGAATACTAAGATGACCACAAGAAAAAACGCTTATTAAAAAATACGCGAAGTGAATACTTTCACATCAATTCCATACACTCTAATGCATCGTCTTCTTTATAGCAGACATATTAAATCAAAATATAAAATTGTACATTATAAAATATCATGTTACAAGCTTGTTGAATAAAGATAGATGCAAGAATCTTCTACTTGCAAGAACAGAATTATTTTTAAATGACAGCTTTACATAAAAATTACACAATCGTAAATCAACCCATTGTCCTTTAGTAAATATTTGCTTTAAACGCTTAACTTTATTATAATATGTACGTATTTAGCCAAGAAGCTATATTTTTCAATTAACCTACTTTTAATTTAAATTTTATCTTTAATCACAGATCTTGAAATCTAAATCGTTTAGTTGTTTTATCTTTAAATTATCCGACAACATTACATCGTAATTTCACAAATCCCCATACACATATATAGTACGTATATTATTATTTCTCATATCAGGCTTTTATATATATTTTTTTATATAAATGTTGTTGTTAAACAGCAGTGTAAAAAAACATTTGCAACGGACGTGTTATTGATATGTTCAGTGGCTGTCAATAGCATACATTTTTATTATTAAATTATTTTTTTATTTGTTAAAGAATACGTCAGATTTAAAAAAAAATTAATGTTGATTTTATGCCGGTACAAAACAAGCTGCGCCAATATTTGGCAATAGTTTCGGGTATAATCTATAAAAATATAATTGGAAACAAAGACTCGCGAATGGAAGAGGAAATCCATCCATCCGTCCATCGAATGTTTCTGTAAAAACAAATCTTTATTAACAATAACGCATAAATGTTTTATTAGACAATTAAATGTCGTTTTGATTAGTTAAGTGTGTAGTTGAGATGCTGGTCTACAACATTGTTATTACCAATAAAATTAGCAATTACGTAGAATGGAGCAATTTACAGTAACTTCCAGTTTGTTATAAATACATTTATGTCTTTCAATCTAAAATTTATTTCATCTATGAAATGTTAAATATTAATTAATGCATGAGACAAGTAATCTCAAAATTACACTTAAATATTTTACAAAAATTGCGATATTAAATTTGTTTTTATTATTTTATTAAATGACATTAAATTTCATGTTCGTATAAATGGTAATTTAAGAGTTTCTATTCACTGATTTTTAATTTTGTCACAAGCAAGTTATGAATTTTTATTTGTTTTCAAAATAATGAAATAATTTTGTACATATCACACAGATTGCTCATGATTATATATATATTAATATTCCGTATTTTTGTGATCTTATCAATGCGTTTGTCATACCACTTGGCGCAATGGGATTCAGAGAAATTCTTCAGCGTCAGACTAATTTAGAACTAAAGAATTTGTTAGGGTTTCATACTGAACCGACTACCGTTTGAGTTTTCTGTTTGTTACAGAATAAAAATGAAAACAATTAATATAGATAAGAAAATTAATATCTTAGTTAATTTAAAGAAGCTTTACGCCGACTCTTTGTGAACCATGTTACAGTAATTATACGGACTGCCATGAAGTAAATATGTTATTGTGAACTTTACCACAAATTATTTATTTCAAAATTTGTTATTTTGCATTTCAAGAAGACAATAGATAAACAACAATAATAAGTGCTAGTAGATATAAAAAGATAATTTAATATTGTTTCTTCTATAAAAAATAAAAATATCTATGTGTAATAAAAAATCGGAAGAAGAACTGTACTTTACAATTTCGGGCAAAGCTTAGAGATGCATTAACCATGCATCATGTTTAAATAAAGTAATATTTTATTATAAATCGTCTTCTTATATTAATTACATCTCAATCAAGAATTGGTTTAAGTGCGTTACTACAGTCTTCAATTCGGAGTATTATCACACAAAACATGAGCTATATTTAGCAAGAGCTTAGATTTATTTACAGTTTAGTATAGCACTAACGATTTGTTAAAAGCTTTGCTAATTTTGCAGAAAAAAATTATATGAAATAAATTCCATTAGCAAAAATAAAGTGTAATATCGTGGTGATTTATAGCAATTGCTGAAAAAATATTCAGGTTATTATACTTACAATATATATAATTAAAGTGCAATAAAATATTGTAAATGCATAATTTAAAAATGAATATTTAAATATTTATATTCAATGAAGAATCTAAGCAAGTGCATCCTATTCGATTGCATTTTTAATGCTCATATTATATGTTTATAGTTACATGATTCATTAGTTAATACCAACAAGTTATGACACGAAATAAATAAAATCTTTTATTTAGTATATTCATATGTAATGATTTGACTTTTGTACGATATCATAAAATGAAATTTTCATTATTTATATGTATCTCCTTCTCTGTTTATTTCAAATTAACAAATATGTTGACTTGACATTTAATTCAGCACGCACTTTATTATATCGTATATCAACATTGTCGTTTTCTCACAATATTGAATATTGTTAATAGAATTTGTTATTCCCAACGAAATTTATACGTATGTCATACTGTCATTGGTACAATGCTTTAACATGTATGGTACCAATAAATTGTGCAACATCATTCTTCATTTTAATGTTGATTTTGAAGATAATTTTTTTTCAAAGGAATGTTTTAAAATATTTTCTTAAATAAATACTTTATAACCATAAACATATCAATAGAAAAAGAGAAGAAAAAAATTATGCGATAAATAACAAACCCGTTTACTTATAAATTAACCAAAATAAAAATGAAGAAACGTATTTTTTATTATTATTATTATATTGCAGGTACTATTGGTTAAATATAAATTATAGTTTATGAATGTTCATTTACAAGTTTAAATGTTTAATAATCAACATAAAATTGTGCAGTTTGCTTTTACCTCAACAATGTTGCAAAAGAATTTATTGTCTAGGTTGAATGTTATTAAAGAGAGAAAATGTTCAAAAGGTCATAATAATGTTTAAAAAGCAGCGATTAAGATTATTTTACAAATCCATTAACACCTAGGCGATAACTCGTTCTAACCAACTTGGGTACAATATTTTATTATCTTTTATATGTAATATAAAAACAATGTCATTCCACTTAAATAATTTAAGTTTAAGATAGACTTCTTCCAAAGAAGAGCTATTAGTCAACAAATAAAGTTATATCACAAATAAATATGTCACTGAGAAATGTTTTAGTCGGAATTTAACAAAAATATTATAGTTAATGCTAATTTTATTAATCATTGCTTGAATAATTTAATAGAATTACATTTTTATATCAACTAACGGTTTCATTCGATAATAGAACGGATAAATTAAATAACAGATTCGCATAATATTCTATTATTTACCACCAGAATTATGTTAATACCCATAATATATACATAAATTTTCAAAATTAAATTACTTAATTCAATCATTATTTATATTTTTACAAAACTATTTCGCTTTAGTCAAATGCTTTATATAGGAAAGAGTTACAACATATAAATTTTCTTAAATTTAAATTTTATATTTAAATTTTATTGAATTAAATATTTATTAGAATGCCTGCGAACATTGCTTGTTTGCTATATAGTTTAGTAGTGTTGAAACGCAGATAAACATTTGCTAATTTTTATAATTCTTATACTTTTAACATTGCAATAAGTAATAAAAACGTCCGAATTGCTAAAATTTATAATCGAAAAATTAATATGAAATGTGGCATAATGCGTGTGGGGGTACGGGCTTTTAAAGACGTATAGTTACATTCACACACAAAAAAGCAAAACGCTATTTCTTATTTATTTTACAATAAAAATATTGTTTTAAACAAAAATCGCTGCTAGCCTGGTAGATCTTTGTTACATTTAAGTGATGTATAAAGCATCCAGTTGTAAACCTCATCAAGTAATCATTCATATATTATCATCTCAAAGAAATGTTTAATTTAGTTTCTTTTCTGAGATATTACTGTCTATGCCGCATTTCGTTTTTCTATTTTCTGCTAATTATTGAAGACATTTATCTATGTAATTTTTTCTGATGCACATATAACCCGTAAAACATTATAAAATTTTAGTTTTACATCGAATCAAAGAAACTTAAATACGACCCTATGTTTGTCTCATCATATACGAATATTGCAAAAATGTGCTAATTAACCCACAATTAACTAATCAAAGTTCGTCTAATTATACTAAATTTTTACTTTAAGAAAATGATTGAAAATAGGATTTAAGTTATTAATCATAAAAGGTAATATAACCTCGTAAAGCTAACTGTTAACTAACATACTAAATATTAATAATTGCTTCATTAGTTGATTGAATGTATGTTTAATGCCAATACCATAAAATATTAATATCTTTAATTGAATAAAAAAAGACCAAGTTGCAAATAAACAAATGGGCGAGTATGCAATTTTCTGTTCATAATTTTAATTGTAAATAATACGAACAACTTGGTTTTTGTCAAATAAAAAGTTTAGTAAAAATAAGTGAGCGCATTATTTATTAAACCAAAAAACTTCAAAACATAAATTTAATATAATGCAGACATTATTTCCAACTAACATTTTTATATTTCAGTTTTAACCAAGATAAATTACAATCCTAGTTAATTTTTTCAGCGACGCGGCAATAGAAAGAAATTTGTTGCATTTAAATGATGAAAATTTAGTTTATTTTTGATATGCGCGTAGATTACATTTACGCTCAGCTTCAGATTAACAACATATAGCCAACATACATTTATATTGATTGGCTACTCATATAAAATATATTTTAAATAAACCATTGTTTAAACTCATATATTTATTGTTAAGTATGTAAAAATACGACATATATTGTGATGGATTAATTTATATTATGTCTAATAGTAAATAACCAGCAAATTTAATATTAATTTATATGTTGAAACATCAAATATATTTTCTACGTATGTACATTTTATCTCGCATCTACTACTAAGTTTTAATTAATTTCAAGCTCTATGCGTAACTTCAAGCTATTAAACGTTGAATTTGTTTCGCTTTTTATAGTGATTGTAAAAATTGTAATAAATAAGAGAAGAAGAATGCATTTTTAATGCATATTTATAAAATAATAATAAACAGGCATTTGTTTATTATATAAAAGATTATTGGATGTAAATTATGGCTAGACTATAAAGAAATGTCAGACGAATGTGACAAGATGATCATATAAAATCCACTCGAATGGTAATTACTCGTATTTTATAAATAAGCGTATTATTTTTATTATTAAAGTAGGGTAGACATGGAAAAAAATAAAGAATATTTTATCGAGCAAAACCGCAATTTATATGATTGTGCCTGTGGGAAAGTGTTTGACTTACGACGATTTGCGACTGAAGCATTTTTTTACTATATACATTTCGTATGTGTATGTAAGGATAAAACGTAACCCTGTGGAAAAAGTCTAAGAGTATATTTGTGATTATTTTATTACCAGGACATATGTGTCCCAAAAGCATTTTACTCTAAGATGTACTTGTCCCCATAGTCCTAAAAGTAGATCATTTTGTATTTCCAAAATGAGTTTTCTAGCACTGTTGGGACATGCTCTATTTCATTTTAGCCTTTTTCAATACATTGCATATTTATAAACAAATTTATTTAGCTTTTAATTTCGTTAGCTAAATAATTCTTAACGCATTACAAGTAGTAAATTAGTGAAATCATTACAAAAAAGCAATTAATTTTCATGACTATTTATAATTTGTTTTAAATAGCGCAGTTAATTCGCAAGAAATCAACGTGATTCTTTTTCAGATAGTTTTCAAATGCTTAGTTTACATTCGACGCCAATTTAAATTTAAGATTGACAAATTGATATAAAACAATTTATTTTATTAAATATGGTATAACATGGCGTAATTTAAGCTTCGCGTTATAACTTACTATTTTAGTTAATTTGCAATTATGGGAAAAATGAATAAATTTTCATTTGTTTGCATTTAACGGAACTTTTCTGATATTTAATATGTTGAAAGGAATGACTATAGACATGTCAGCATACAGAAGACATATGTTGTTTAAATGCAATAAATTTTCGCTAAATGAAGATTTTTTCTCAATTATCGAGTATAGAAATAATATTCGATATTCATAGACGCGGTTTTGTACCAGCAACAATGTTGCAAATTATGTAAGCAAATATTTATAAATATAATCAATTCAGTTATTGAAAAATTTTACGCTTTGAATTTTCTTTGACAATAAATTATACACTTACCACCACGTACAACAAATTATTGCTAATTAAATAATAGGAATATTTAAATTGTCAATTAACCTTCGCTGAAAATAGTATTGTCGCAATAAAATCTTGCAAGAGTTGGATGTTTGTATATATTGTACAGTATATTATACATATAAATATCGTGTCATAATTTTGTCATTCTTAGAGCGAACCTTTTCCGTCCTAGCTCTATAAAATTTTAATATAATGATATTTTATTAAAAAAGCAAAGGTTACAAATACAATCCATAGAATATTGTTATGTTTTCTCATAAATAATTGAAAAGAAAGAAAATTGGAGTTCAATAGAGAAATGCAATTATTCTTTTATGAAATAACAACACAAATTTTATATTGATAATAAAACAATACAATAAAATACAGAAAATAACACATTTTTTACATATCATAATAATACTCATCAAAGTGTTTTCGGTCCGATCATCCATGCGTACTTCAAAATAATAAAATACAAAATATTTTATATTGATTAGGTAGGCAATTTATGAAATGCAGTTGTGTATTTTACGTTAATAAATAAAACAAAAAAGAATAAATTCCTATCATTTTTATGTGTATAAATAGAATTGCTTTATTGATTTTGATGAATTTTGATTTTTTAATAAAACATCAAAATAAACAACTAAAATTGGTGATTTAAATTAGAATTATATGTCTTCATTACAATATAATAAATTAAATTTTATTTAATAACTCAACTCAACGTTAATGTGACAGTTATTATGAATATTTCCAACTAAAAAAGTTAATTTATTAATATTGTATATAAAATATCGTTCGATGAAACATCATTTTTAATTTGTTTAATTAGGCGAGGCCAATTTTATTTACTTTCATGAATAAAATTTCCATAAACCAGCTACTACTATCAGAATTTATTTGTTTCGGTTAATTAATGCCATTGATAAGATTGTATAATAATAAAGCGCATTGCGAATAGTTTTAGACAAAGTGTTATCACCTTGCGCGATTTTTGCGCTTAAATTAATAAAATTGCGCGCTCGAAATATGAAATAAAATTATAAAACAACAGCATGGAATTTGTTTATTAAATTCTGTTATAAAATTTATATGAAATTCTATTTCTACCTCAAAATGATATGGGCAGTACAGTAATTGCAGTATGGAATCAACATTTTTTAATTATTGTGATTGATCGCTGTTATAAACTAGATATAGGTATACAAAGGTTCGAATTTTAGATTGCTTTTATATTTTTTAACCAATGGATTTTATGATTGTTGGTTCGAGTGAAAGCCCTGTTTATGGTCGAACAACAAATTATGTAACATTATTTATTAATGATAAGGAAGAGTGATTTTCTTCATATTATTCACCAAACGCGTGTTTACTTTTTCTTTAAATATTTTATTCGATGACGCTTTGAACTACAAACAGGGACGTAATAAGGTGTTGAAGGAGGGCTATCAACCGGAACTGGGTCCAAAATCGAGAGATGCGGTATTTATGCCAACCGGTATGAAAACCGGATTTGAACCGATTTTTTACCATCTTGTAATTTATACGGTTTATTAGTTGTTGTTAATTGCAATCTATAAATGGGATTGGATTTAAAATTAAACTCAACCGGAACTTATAGCCCCGAGTGCTTGTTTTGAGAATAGAAAAAAGATAATGAATTAATTAGCAAGTAGTTGTTAAAGCGTACAATTTATACCAAAAACCATCTTACTAATTTCATGCTTTTGAAATTTTACACATATTAATATTTTCGCTTAAAATAAGTAATGGAGAAACAGCAAAACGCAGCGAAACAAAAAAAGATTCTTGTATGTAAGATATAATAAAGCGTATAAAGCTTTCACTACACTGTGCCGTGGAGAAATATTATTTATTGAATGAGATGCTTAGTGATTGCAATTAATTAACTTATTCTAAATACTATGACAATATAATTGGTAGTCTTCAACGTTGAGCTTCCGATTTTATCACAGGTTTGCGCGTGCGTTTATATTTTATTGGTTTGAACATTCTGTTTGCATGAATAATGACATAGAGAAAGCACCGTGCAAAGTTTTTTTAGGGAAAAAAAGATGAGGAGGAAAAGTTAATAAAATTCCTATCTGCAAATATACGCCTCGTTTACCCGGAGATAAAGTTTAACAAAATTTTGTTAAACATTAATTTATTATTTTCCTGCAATACTTTGTTTACTTTAATTAATTAAATTTTATTATTATTGAAAATCAACATTCATCGTAAACCGGTAAAAATGAAAATCCAAATTGTTTGTAAATAATTAAAAGTTCTAGTGCTAGGAATATTTTATCATTTTTTTTCGCTCATGGTCAATTAAGAGCCGTATAAATAACAAAGTATGCTTTGTGCTTACGGACGCACGTAGACAGCTCTTTTGTTTTCTTCATGTAAATTAACAAATTTTATTGCTATTATTAAAAAATAATTTCTTTGTTCATGTAGAAATCAATAGACTGTTAATTAAGTTTTAACGTAATTAAATGATGATTTGTAATTAGTTAAAAATGATCGTGTTGCAAGATTTAAAAAAAATTCCATGATTCTTTTTATTAAAATATTCGACGTATTATAATAATATTGTTACCAAAAAAGTCATATATCCGCTATAATCAACAAATTAATTATTTTTTGTTAAAATTTGAAGAAAATAAATAAGAAATCTAACACTTTTGCGGATTTTTACATCATTTTTTCATTTCTGAATCGATTTTTCTTGTGTTTTCATTGCATAGTTGCAGAGTGTAGAGTGAAATAAATCGATTAATATTAAGAAAAAATATCACTTTTATTTTTGTTCTTTGCTAAATTAGCGCTTTTCCGAACGATTTCATTTTATTTCACTATACGGTAGTTTTGACGGTTTTTACTAAATTAGTACTATTATGCAATTTGTTGTATAAAAAATACAAATATTAATTAAACATTCGAACAAAACTAGTTAATTAATTGATCAAAATGTGAAATTAGTTGTATTAAACAAAAGCGATCGTGAGTTATTTAGATAAACACTAATTAGAATTGAAAAATCAATTGTTGTTTGTTATGCACATGTATATGTACATGTATGTATGTATGTATTTGTTGTTGCTTTTTTTAACTGGCTGTGTTTGAAAGAGAGTTTTAGATGAGAGCGTTTTGTGTGTGGGATGCAAATGGTATCTAATTAATGAAGTGTTTTTAAATACCATTCGAATGACATTATCAAAAGTGATTTTAGCAAGAAGAAGAACTTTAAAGAATAGTAGAGGTCCGATAGATATCCTGGATTTTATGTAAATGGGCGGACTATATTAGCTAAAAGCATTCTTGTGTAAGGTAACAGTCCACATATACAATTCTCGTACATCACTTGACTTGTACTAAACATGTTTGATAAGACAATGAATCCGGATAACTTTTTCTTTATTGATCACATTTCATTGGATATTGTATTATTAATGTACCTGCATCAAGATATAAGCAACCTAAGTGTTGATTTAAATTGAGCCACATTTTCAATTTTGATAATGCACTTTTAGAACGCACACGACGATCAATAATTAAATCACTTTTTTATTCCAATTATACAGATCTATTAATCAATTATAACTCTTCATTTAAATTTCATTAAATTATTCAAGTCTTATTTAAAAATCTACTACTACTACTCCTTTCCTATTTTTAACATATTTGAATATTTAATATGAGAAACATTCTAATTATGTTTGAACAAAAACGCTTATTAACAATTACTTTTAATGCTAACTACTGCTACGTAAATATAAATTTTATTGTCACTACTGCTTGTATGATAAAACGAATTTTACTCTATTCTAATGGAACGAAACACGCAAAATTTCAACTAATTACGTTAAGACTCTAAACGTTTCCGCCAAAAAAACGTTTTTTGAATACATTTGCAGAAAAATCTAAATGATCAAAATAAAATTTATTACGATAGTTTTTCAAATAAATTTCAGCAAAAATTCATTTAATTCCCGTTCTACTTTTGAATAATAACGATTTTATCTGTTGCTCGACGTCTTGTCTATTTTTTTATTTATTTATCATTTGAATTAAGTCTTTTTATTTCAAGTAGTAAATACCATAGGCAATCTATTCTATTGAGTTGTAAATATAAATTTAAAATATTAATTGATTTTCTAATAGAAAATGATTAAATATAGAATTCAGATAATAAAGAATGATTGTTTATGAGCGCCACTGCTACAAAATAAAGTAATGTAAATTGTCATTGTTTTTGAGATAATTTATTCGCAATATCGAGTAACCAACGTGTAGTTAGTGTGAATAACAGAAATATTTCTAATTTATATATATAAAATAGCGATATTTATTATCATTTTTCTAATTACTATTCTAAATAAAAATATCTTACAAGTTTTATTTGAAATTTATGCTCAATTAACGTTCTAAATACATGCAACATATATATTAAACTTTAACTCTAATAAACAAACGCAATTTTATATCATTTTAAACCAGTCAATTTATAAAGAAAGTTATTGCACGTTAAATTAATAAATACTGATTATTATATAAGTAAACGATTGAAGGTAGTGGAATTTTGCATTGTACAATTCAAAATTATATGAATGTGGTCAAAAAATACGAACAAATAATTTTAAATATTTTTAGTTTAATTAAAACAAAATAGTTGCATATATTATTTGAAAACGGGTAACTTATTTCTTGCTGAATAATGCTCACATAATTTCACGAAAACCGTTGCCGTAATAAACAAACAAACGTGTCAATTATCTAATGATGATTATCATTCTTATTATAATATAAATAGTTTCTAGTTTGATACATTAAATATGTAAAGTATATTGATTATGTCTATAATTTCATTAGATATCAATTGACGTAAATTGTAAATATCACAAATCAAGTATTTTTTGTAGGTACATACTTACACTCAAACTCAATATAACGAGCATAATCGTTTCGGAACTTTACTCGTTAAATAATTTCGCTTTATGTGAATCAGTTTTTCTCATATAATTCAATATAAAAGCCGATAAATCACTGCATGATATTAAGAGATTCCAAGAAAATGTATTAACATACCAAGATAAAACAAACCATCATTTTTGGTCATTTTTAAATAGCAACAGATTTCGTATTTCGGAAATATTTGTTTAAATAAATTTGTAACTCAAATAACTATTCATTTATTAGAATAAGTCTTTTCAATAAAAATTGTTGAAACATTCTAACAAGTATTTTTTCCTTATTGCATTTAAAGATTACATATTAAGCAGGTTGGGCCTATTAATACATTTAGGTATTGATATTAGATCGTAAAGATACTTGATTTATAATTTCAGATTGTGAAACTATTGTAAAGGGTATTCCAATAAGGATGATAGGTTTGTATGTTGATATAGTAATCATGGTAATTAAGTTATACTTGACACTAGTTGTCATTTATGTTAACTATACTCTAGCAATTTATTATGCCAATGTGCACGCTTCAAGAAAGTTTGGTTATTGTCCAAAAATATTACGAAAATGGCCGTTCTTTCGTGAACACTTTTCGCGCACTTCGCGAAAACTTTGGCCGAAATGATTGCCCTTCTGTGCTCGCCATTCGTCGCATCGTTCAGAAATTTGAAACTAATTTTACCCTTCATGATGTAAAACATCAGCAAGGCGCCTAAATGCCAGAAATGTTGAAAATATTGCTGTTGTAAGAGCTAGATGTTGCAGAAAATCCAAATTAATCAATTCTTCGCCTTGCTCAAGAATTGGGACTTAAAAAACAACTTGACGAATTTTGAAAAAAGATTTGAATTTACACCCGTACAAGATTGGTTTGACTCAGGAAGTTAAGCCACTGGACCATAGTCGGCGTCGCAAATTTTCTGCTTGGAGTTTAGAACAACTTGAAAGAGATAGCAATTTTGCGAAAAAATATCTCTTCGAACAAAGCACATTTTGGTTTATCTAAATACGTAAATAAGAAAAATTGCTCTCAAATTTCTGAACGATGCGACGAATGGCTAGCACAGAAGGGCGATCATTTTGATTAAAGTTTTCGCGAAGTGCGCGAAAAGGGTTCACTAAAGAACGACCATTTTCGTAATATTTTTGAAAAATAACCAAACGTTCTTGAAACGTGTACTTTAGCATAATAAATTGCTAGAGTATACTTAACTTAATAATAACATATCATCCTTATTAGAACACCCTTTATAAGTTTTATTTAGTTGTAGTAATGATAGCTCGCAATGCGAATCAATTCGATATGTTTGTTATGCGAATCATAACACGTTTTATAGAATAACTGTATTAGAAATTATTTATTGCGTATTTAAGTAAGCACATGTTAATAAAATCGACAGTATTTGAAATGTCCATAATTTAATATGAATTTAATGCGCTGCAGTAAAATAAATGAACAATATGTAAAATAAAAAGCTTAAAAAACCTTTATACTAGATAGAATCAAACAACAAACATTTTTACGATTGCTTCAATGATAATATTTTTTTATTAATCTAAAACCGTATAAGCGAAAAAACAAAAAGCAGATTATAATTTCGACATAACTACAGTATTCATTAGTTTGCTATTTGGGATTCTATAAATCCCTTTCACAGACACAAACACATTCAAACGTATATGTATATCCATCTAAAATAATGGATGTGGTTGATAATTGGGGAAATGTATTTTATTAGGGACGTTTGTATTTTTATATCTGCAGGGTTATTTAATTAAGTTTGATATATGGCAACTACACAATAAAAATTTTATTCATTTTATACGAAAAATTTGAAACGAAATTTATATGTATATAATATATTATCTATATATTTAATACGTTTCATCATATGCAATTGAATTTATATAACTATAAAAATTTTTATTTACATTTAAGCGATTTTCATGTTTCTTGAAGAAATTAATTCCATTTTAATTACTATAATTAACAGAGTTAAATAACGCACCTATTAATAATTATATGTTTATTAGATGTGGGTTAAATGCGTTAATAATAATTCGTTTTGAATAACATTAAGAATTAATAATAAACTAAACTATATATTCATTTTTATTTCTATATTTGCAAGTTGTGTTTAATTAACATGTTAGAATATTTTTCGAAATGTTTTGTAAGAGCTGCTTTACCATATCGTGCTTTTAAATAATATTCATGGAATTTTCAAGAAGCTAGTCTAAAAACAAAACAAATTTAATTTAATTTTAACATAATCACGTGGAGGAGTTGCTTATATTTGTGTTACAAATGTATACACTTTCGAATACTACATCCATACATACGTAAGTACATACAGTCTTGAATGGAATACGATTCATGATAATTTTTATAGATTAACATTTACATAAATATGTTTTCACATTATGACAAATTATCTGATTTTTATGGAATTTAACCTTACCTTCGTAATATATCATAATTTTATTGCCAATGATGACACTTTATTGCTTATTTTCAACAACAAAAAAATTATAATAATACTTGTATATAATTTAGTGAGACGATTTTATTAGAACTACAAGAGAAATAATAATTTATGCATTTATATACTAATGCATTGTTAATAAATATTAAATTAGAACCATTGTGAATATTACTTATATCGAATATAGGAGATAGAATCGATGTAATTTAATAATCAATGTGTTAATAAGAAAAAATTGTTGTTAAATATTATAGGAGTGTCTCGATTACAAACCAAAAAATATGCATAAAAATGAAAATCTGATAGTATTTAAAAAATTTGCATAAATATATGTTTAAAACTAGAAAATAATCTCATCTATACGAGAATGTATATTTTTTGTGAATATTAGCTAATATAGTTGCTTATAATACTGACATATGGTGTCATAATAAATGTAGATTTCATTTAAATATCCAGCAATAAATTTTCCTTACTTAAATATCTATATATTTATTGTATTCTATGAATGAAATTTACATTTCCGTTGCACATTAAGATAATTGCAGCCATTTAACGGAATGTTTAAATCATGATGTAAATAAAAATCGGATGAGACAGTTTTCGTAGCAATTTCATTGCTAAATCTAATTACTTTACCATACAAAGAAATTCACAACTAAAACCAAAACGAATGAACAAAAATAAAAAAAAAAACATCTATGTATTGTAGGTGTTTTTCATCGTTGTGCTAAGTGCGATTACAAATTATTATTGAACAACATTATCTATCTACAAAATATAATATTACAATGACATACATATATCAACTTATTGATTCTTACTGTCGATATTAATTATGATTATTAATATTCTAATACTGTTCAATGCTCACTATTAGAACATTGTAGTAAAATTTGATATATGCATATGGAAAATCAAATCAGCCGGCAGTTCAATTCAATCAGTTAAACTTCATTTTAATGCAATGCGGAGTGCAAACAACGCATCAACAAAATAAGCTCGCACAAAAACTTCATATTAAAACAGTGCTTCATTAAAATTTGATTCAACTAATCTATCTATTGTATAGCCATAAATTGCTAGTCGCTGAAATTATTTATTGTACAAATAGAAAAATTTTCTTCGTGTAGAGTTTAAAATTTGAAGCACATACAATTTAATGATTAATGTTTTGCAATTCCACTTCACTAGCAATTTGGAAGTGGTCTAAAACTCTTAATTTGTGAAGCGTAAGAGACTCGGCAATGCTACAAAAAAATATATATATATTGTATATTGAATTACTGTATTGTTTTATACAAAATGAAAATTAAATACGAATACAAATAACCTAACTGTATCGACGTTGGGATGGGATGTTGCCGGTTTTTTGAGCATCTTATTGAATATTTATTAATGTTATGATTTCACAAAGAAATAACGTAAAACAAACGTATAGTCAAAACATAAAGCAGCAACTTCTAAGAAAATGATCATAATTTTAATTATCCTACAGTTAACTAACTGCATCTGCATCGTATTTTACTATTAACAAAAGTGGTTAAATTTGCATAATAAACAAAATAACGATAATTAAACAATGAACGATATAATAGTGGCGGCGATAAAACATAAAACGAAAAATGTGTCGTTTTTTTATTTTTCGAATAAAAGCTGTATTTCTTAACCGATTCATAATTCAAATGCATCCAACTCGTATGTTAAATTCACCACATTCGCGCAATAATTTATACTATACTATAAATAAAATATTGGAAATTTTTAAAACAATCGTATTTTTCATAAATCAGTAACAGGTAAAAATTTATATTTCATAATAAAAATTGAGCAAATAGATGATCTAATCAGTCATTCTGTCGACTACACTCCAGTATTAGAAGGAACAAATTAATTATTTTCGAATACATAATCGCTATTAATTTGAATTCTGTTTGCATTTACATAATTTTTCTGTTTAAATTTATTTGATAATCATTAATTATGCAATGTATTAAAGATTAATTAAAACATTCACTATATATTTTATCAATCTTTGATAATTGTTTTAAAATTAATTAAACGCTTTGTATTTAATTTAAAAAAACAGTAAATTATATCGTTTAATTGATCATTAATTTATAATGATAATAATTTATGGAATCAGATGCAAAATAAAATTTAATTTGATTTTGCATCTTTTATCATGTGATAAATTTAATGATTTTTATTTTTAAATTTGCGGTATTAAAAATATGTACAGTTACATTTTTATTTCTAGTTTTAAAGCGTAACAACAATGTATTATAAATTCGAAATAATTTATTTTGTAGGTATTACATTAAATTTTCATGTAATAATTACATATTGTTTTATGTTGAACACGCAGACTAATTCGATAAATTTCATAAAATTGTGTAACATTGTAGTGTATTAAACATCATTTGTTTGTTTAGATATTTATTGTATTTGAACTATTTTCGTTTGCGATTTATATACTATATATTAATTAAAAGATATTATTGAATGTTAGCTATGTATTTAATTTGTTGGCTATGTTACGCAACAATGTTTCGCTCATATTTTTCTGTTGGCAATAATTATAATATATTATAAACTAATATTAAAACATGTCGACGCAGCGATAAATAAAACTACATTTTTTTCCTATCATATCATCCTTATTTTATGTGCTTGTCATCAGTTTGGTTTCCAATAAAGAGGAAATTAACTGCACGAAAATATTACAAATCAGAAAAAAATCGATTACTATCTAAATAAATATTAATTTATCAAGATTTTATCATATTTTTAAACGTTATGTTATGTTTTTATAGAATATATACCACATTTTTCTGTTTTATAAAATCATCAAATTTTAGATTAAATATATAATATAATCTAATTAAGAAAGACAGTAATTTTTTTAGTTTAAATGACTAAACTCGCATTTTATGCTAATATAGTGGTTGCTTTATATGGGATATTTAAACATTTATTAATAAATTAGCAGATAAACTAATTTTATAAAAATACACTTGCCTAGAATGGACCACACACTTTAGATATTAGTCATAAAACAATATAATAACATTTACAATATTTTAAGAATATTTTTAAATAACATACAACTTATTGTATTAAGCTAAATATTCACCAAAGAAATGATTACTATTGTGTCTTATTCGGTGCCTGAATCATATTAAAAATGGAAACGTTATTAAATTTGTTACATTACAAAATTGAGGTTATAACATGTTTGATGATACAAACTGATAATATTTAATTTTTTGTTTGTTTTATTTGCACTGCTTAAACATTACTAGTAGTAGCAGCTTTTTAATAATAATATTGCAATCTGACATAATTTTTGTATAAAAATGTTCTTTACAAAACTTTGATGTCGAAATTCGTTATCTACATTAAAGCTAAATTTTTATTTTAGGTGTGTTGAGATTAAAATGGACCAAACTAATAATTATTATAACTTCACTGACAGTGCGATATTGATTTAATTCACCTTACTTATTGCAATTTCAATAGAACTATTGCAATTTTGGTGTTGCAACATATCTGATAATGTAAACTGGTGACATTCAAAGATTAGTATGTCCGTCATTACACCGCATAAATTAAAAGAATGTAAAATGTTCTGAATATCTAATACTTACAATACTTGATACTAAAAGTACGCTAATGGTCCAATCTAGAAATTGATTTGAATCCGATAATTCACCTTTAAGAAAATAATATAGATTACTTTCTACGACATAATATTATCGTATAACATATCGGAAATTCTATTTTTGCATTCAATTTGCGACACAAAATAGCGACGGAAAATTAAATTTATATTATGTTATAGTAAACCTGACATATTGATTTGCATTTTTTAACTTTTTTGTTGCTTTTCTGCATATATCAACGTTTTTGTATTACTGAAAAGCTTTATATATAACATTATTTTAATTTAATTGTAGAGGAATGTTTGAAGTTTTGCGAGCTGGAATGGAATTAATTATTAAAGACAATACAATGTTATTTTATTTTATTGTAAATAAATAAATAAATAAATAATAAACAAACAAAAAATGTTTCAACTTTCCTGACCAGTCTGACCCTGCTCTTAAGAATATTTATAACGTACTATAAATAAATATTCAAAGAAGAAGAAATAAAAAGAAAGTTGGATGTTTATGAACGTATAGTTCTTTCAAGTAAAGCCATCTACTTTTTTATGCCATAACACATTTGAACGTAACTTATGGCTATTTAGTAAGATTTTCATATACATTTATTTATTACATATGCCTGAATATAACACAAAAAAGCTTTGTTAAAAATTTTACATATATTTTTAATGTGTTTACAATATTAAACATATTTTTTATGAAATATTCATTGTTATGACCCAATCTCGGTTGCCGAACAACAGAAACGTATTTTTTTATTTATCTACAATGAAAGAAATGACAATGAAGGTCAGCATTTTATGAATGATTAAATGAAAATGTCGTAATATTGTTTTGTTTATCGCAGCTTATTAACAAAAGCATGTTTTTGGATATTTTTTTGCAAAATTCTATATCGTACAATTTTCATTATTCATATCGCGTTTAACATAACACAAGATCATACATTGAATAAAAAATATGTAAATTATTTTATAATGATTATTAAAGATTAACTTCCAATTACACAATACAAAATCATAATTATTATAATGAAATTTGCAATTGTTATTTTTATGGAATTTAGTATTGTAAGAAGAAAATATTAATTGTTATTTAATTAAGCGCATGTATTCATTCAAATAAAATAAGGTTAATACGGTAATAAAAATACATTAATAAAATTGCGATGACGGCAATTAATTAGCTGTTGAAAACAATTTTCTTGTGCAAAAATTTGCAAACGCTTTACATTAAAATTTGAAATATTATGGTTTTAATAATAAACGCGTCAAGTGAAGGATTTTGACTTTCGTACCAATTAGTTGTATTAAAAATGAGTTGTATGCTTGATAAAATAAAATTTTCGGCAATTTTATTCGGTTCAATAAAGTGGCGTTGTGAATAAAAAAATTGCACGACGTAATAATTTCTAGGATTACGTTACAAAAATGGCAAATACATAAAAAAACATCGCCAAAGTGTCCCTTTAAACGAAATAGCTTCACAAAGACAGTAATGATTATTTAATAGCCGATGATAATTATTTAGTTTAATTTATGTGCGTTGAATGTGTTTTCATTTAATAAATATGCTATCCGGCTGAGTATATTTTTGAATTTTAAGCAATAAAATTTAGACTTATCATAATGTTAAAAAAGTTTTATTGCTTCTTTCAGCCAACGCGTATATTTTGGCAAATTGTAAATATGTATCACACTTTTATTTGATTGGACCAGTTTTTTTTATTTATTTAAATATTTTATTAGTTTATAATAATTTACATAAACATTATGTTGACAAATTTGTACGCGGTTTATAATACAACAACCTTTGTCAGGATCTTATAAAGATGGTGTATAAGTGTGTTATTATTTTATCAATCTGCCCACCTGTCAGGATGTCTACAAATATGACAATTTTGAAGAAGGTTGGATAATAACTTAATTTTTCGGGTGAGTTAACGGTATTGGCTTAAATCGGTTAATTACACTGCAAATAATGCAATTGATGTAATTTCCTTCTGCCAAAGAATTAAAAAAATGTGAAGTAATAATATAAAAACATTAGGTGTTTATGCAATAAAACAACAAGTCAACAGCTTGTTATTATTTAAAACATATTTTAGTAAAACTTTTTTCTAAAATACCTGGCTTGTGAAATTATTTATATTAAAATTTACTTGAATTTCAATAAATCAGTTGCTGCAAAACTATACACCTGAACAAAGATAATGTGCTTTTATAATTAAGATTTATTTAACAATATTACTTCTGTATTAAATATATTTTTTATTGTCTTTTTTATTAAAGGTTAGTTTTGATGTTTGAAGAAAGAATAATAATAAGTAATAACTCCATGGTTTAAGAGCTCAATATTTGCTAGTGAAAATGTGTACAATAAATTTTGTTGATTGTGCAATACATTTGTTATAGCAATTGCATAGAAAATTCAAGATGTCCTATATGAATATTTTAAATTATTTTTTAAGGGTGAATAAAAATTGGAGTGTGCATTTTTAGGGAGGGCGCTGCAGTGTATCCAATAGCAAGCGCTTACTATTAAACAATATTCCCTATATTCTGATATTACAGATTCTATAAAACAAAAAAAAAATCCAAAATGAGCGCCATGTGAAGCCAAGTACTGCTCGAGTTACTGGCCTCTAAAGGGAAGACATTTTTAAACATGGTCTCCACAAAATCCAACCTAAAAAATCGTATATAATAATTGAAATAAAAATTAACAAAAACATAAAAACATTTATTTTTTCCACAAACGAATAAAATTTTCCGGTAATAAAAACTATAATATATAAGCGATACATTTCACAACTTAAAAGTATCCTGTATAATTAGAGCGTTTTTTTTTTGAAGATCTCACGTTATATACGCGAAAAAGCCTCTGTCTCGTTTTGGCTGGAACATACTGTATTTCTTCTAAGTGTTATACAAACAATGGCTAGAAAAACTCCAAATTGTCAACCGTGTTATTTTAAATGTAAAAATAAACCGTGCAAAAATCGAGTTCGGAAAGTTCTGTCGGTTTATCGTATGCAAAAAAAATATTTATTTCTCTTATCTTTATTAATATTTATTTTGCACTATAATGTTTATTATTATCATATTTAAATGCTCTGGCAAGTGTAATTTCAATTTTTAATTATTACTTTTATATTTTTCTCCTTTTGTAGAATAATTTATATATTTAGAATTAACATTACCTAATAATTTTCTAATAATTACCTAATACTGTGTATTGGTTTAATTTAGCAAAAACAAAAGTTTTTAAAATGTAACATACGGGATAAGACAGATATAATAAAATAATTAATCTAAAAATGTATCATTGTGCTCCTATAATAATAGTATGTAATAATTTTATATATAAACTTGATAAAATTGTTGTTGTTTTCGACTAGAAATTCCACAATATTTTCATCATAATTATAAATTTTGTTGTTGAGAATAGAATATGCAAGGAATTTTAAGGTGGTTACTTCGAATAAATTTAATAATAAAATAATTAAATTACATGCAGTCAAGTATTAAAAAAAATCTTAAACAATTTGCATTGTTTCATTCTCTTCTTCTTCTTCGTCTTCTTCTTACCTTCATCTTAATGTAATGTGATATGCTTTATTATATTTATGATTAAAAACTTTTCATGTGATGTTGAAACAACTTAATTTTCTATAAAATTATTTTGTTAGAGAGTTACGTTTTTACATAATTTAAATGAAAAAATCCTATCTAATATCATTAATGAAATGTTAAATTAAATTATAAAACTTCAACATAAAAATTACGAATTAAAAAAAATGTCTGATTCGTATAATTATCTTACATCGAAATCAAAATTATTCACTAATTACGGTTATTATACCTAATCCTCTTTCCTTATTAATATAAAAATGCACGTCTTCATTGTTTGATCTAAATTTTAAAATACTTACAATTAAATGCAATCCCTACTTAGTATTAAATACTAATTACCACGTAAATGAACAATTTTATGAAGCTGCTTTGAAAGTGTTTATAGAATATTATAAAATCGATTGAATATTGTTGCATTCTTAAAATGCCAAACATAATACAACCAATAAATGTGATTTACGAGTGAAGCATTTATACAAAACGATCATAATTTTATTTATAATTACTTACATAAATATAGCGTTTCTAAATTCACCAATCATCAACAATTTGATGCCGTTAAATTCGCAAGGCTGCGGCTTTGTAATCATATTAAGCCATAAGTATTTGAACCTGCTGTTTTTTTTCCTCCGCTTTATATATCTAAAGCTAGCTGGCAACTTTTCAGACACTCTATTGTTATTTATAGAGTAAATATGAAATGGAAAACTTTATTTACTTGAGGCGGGAAAGTTGTTGCAGTCGCATCGAAGATAAGTGGGGTGCAGATAGATATAGACACATTTATGTTGTTACTATTATCAGATTTCCGTTTAACAAAAATTAATAGCTGGATAAACAAGTAAGCAAAATAGAATTATTGAAATTGTTACAGAAATGATTGAATAGGAGAGATGAATAATAATAATAATAACAATAATAAAATGATGTTAGTCTGTTATTCAAAACAAAGCAGAAATTCCAAGCATTAATTGAATTTCATTGGAATTTAAATCTTTTGAAGCAAAAACATCGACGTGGAATATCTTAAAGAATGACATGACTGTGATGAGTATATACCTTTATTGTTTACTCTTTAGGTCAAAGGATACTTACAATAATCAATAAACAAAGTTTTTAATCTTACCAACATTCTTACATTGTCAATTCTGTTTAGCATTTTTTCATTGCCTATATATTGCTAATAACAATCTGATTATTTCAATTATTTGCAGTATTATAGAAAGAAAACCGTTTGCTTTTCAAATTCAATACATTTCATTCTTTATATTAAACTATTGACATAATTTCGTTTAATCTACTCGTACCATTTTTTTCATATTTCTCTGTATCATGATGAATGGACAATTTGTTCTTTCGTTTGATTACTAGGTCAAAAATCACGGAAATTGTTTGTGGCTTTTTTTAATAGCTGCAACTACTGTAATTTATTATGCATTATGCGTTAACTGAAACTAAATTGCACTCGACTTTAATCTATTATAGAGCAAATAATTTAATCGGTGCAAAATTGAAGAATGATTAGGCTTAAATAATAAATACATGTTCGCTACTTATTTGCAAGATTGATGCTTATTTCAAAGTAATGCACATACTAACCACACTTTTATTCATTCCTTCATATTATTTTGCACAAATTACACTGCAAATTTTTAATGACCGTCAATTTTTATTCGCTTACATTCGTAGCTTAGACATATTTCATTATTATTAAATCTAATTTAATTAGTCAAGTTCAGCTTAAATAAAATTATCATTAGTAATCATTTAAAATTGAATCTTTAATTAGAAAGCATAATTAACACTGCGACTTTTAATAAGATTCAATTTAATAACGATTTGTTAAAAATTAATTAGCTAACTGCTAAAAGAATACTATCGTATAATTAAATAAAATTCTCATAATTAATTCATTCATTTATTAAACATTGTAATATTTAAAAAATACATATTATACAACGTTTCAGATAAACGCAAATCGGTACTAATTGACTAACTAGGGGAAAGTAGCTGTATTTGGACCGGTTCCCAAATAACCATGTCTTTTTCATTGAAAGATATTTTTCCAAATTAAAAGATGCTTAGTCTTATATTTACGTATTAAGAACCGCATTACTATTAAACAAGTTTGATCTAGAATAAACAAATAAAAATGTTGTAACAATTTTTACTAAATGTTCATTGAAAGGTGGTCAAAACTAATAAAAAAAATAATACACGCGAATTGTATTGGATTGTCTAGAAATTACTTACCGATTAATTAAGTAACTTTTTGCCAATTTATGACAATCTTTCATGTAGTTTAAAAATTATATTCTTCCAGAAATTAGGAGCATTTTCGCAAAGTTGCTATTTTACAACGTCACATGATTCCAAATTCTTACGACTTTAACTATTTTCTTATTACCTAAAAAGGTAAGTGTCTGACGGTGTGACGTTTAGAGAGTACGGCCAGTGAGGTAACACATACCAATCAAACTGCAAAAATTTTTGCCGCCCAATCAAAGTTATAGGCGAAACTCAACATTATTATCTTCCACATTTAAGATTTTGTAACACAATGAAGAATCGATCGACTTTAAAATTTTTGTTTCTAAAATGTTTGTTGAATGTTCATTTTTAGGTAAGCCATTGAAGTCGGTTGTTTCCAATAACATGATCATATTCAAATACATACAAATCCGCCTCAATAAAATCAGCATGTACTTTCTGAACAATCCGATAAAAATTATGCAAGAAAACTTTATGCTTTTGTAATAGGCTGTACGGGAGATATGGCATTCACAATGTGAAAGAGTTTAAACTTGGAAAACAATATTTTGAAGGTGGTCGTTAAAGAAACAATTTTTAAGTACCGGTAAATTATTATAAAAATGTACCAAATTATAAAAGCTTAGTTAATTGTAAGTAAGCAAGCTGATAGTCTGGACAACAGTAAAAATGTCTAGATTTTTTTATGATTCTTGTGTAAATCGCTTAGAATGGGCCTTAATAATGGCTTGGTTGAATCTATCAAAACTAAAATTTTATTGAATGACAAAACAAGGATTTTACGATCAAATATATCGGCTAAGATCAATAGTTCACCACTATCCGATATCGTCACAATATCAAAATCATAATAGTGCTATTGAAATAATGCAAATTTAACAAATATTTAGTTTTCAATACTATTCACTTGTAGTTTAATAATAAAAATTCCAGTAAGTAATAAATTTAAATTTAAAAAAGCAAATAATATAAATATGTAGCATATTTTGCTTGAAATATTATTACCACTAACACCCATATCTAAGTTATTACTCAGAAAGCGAATAGAAAATTTTTGTTATACATACATTCTTCCAGAAATGTTTAGGTCGTGCAAATAAAATAGCACTCCTCTAATTACTACAGCAAGTCTAAAATAGCTACAAATTAATACATATAATAAATAATTATAAGAATGTAATTAGAAATTCTATAGTAATTACGTACACATTATTGATCTCAAAGTTCATTTTATAGAAATTTAATACGAAGAAGGAGAATTAATAAAGAGTTTATTTTTAATTTGTTACAAATTAATTGTTGTGAAATCAACACCGGCATTACTAAAAATATTTATGATTCATTGATCGATTTTGTAAATTTTATCCAATCGAGTGAGATGCCTAATTATCACAACTGAGGTTTAGTAAGATGAAGATGGAGAAAAAAGGACGGCTTTGATAATCACTGAAAATTTAAATAGTGAAAAGCAATATGGTACGCGATAGTAATAAATCACGTAAAACATAATCATACGAATGCTTTTAAAATATGAAATAAATGCTTCCTTTCGAAAAGTATTTATATTTGCATATTTCTTAACATACACCTTAACAATGGATGCGAGATTAAAAATTACTACAAGAATTTTATTGTTATTGACTAGCTATATGCCGGCTAAATTATGAATATCATAAATTTAAATATATAAATATGTGTGTGATTATTGTTAAAGTTACGTTAAAACGACGCACACAGCCGCAAGACATTTCAATATTTATGGACATTTTAACACATTTTTTAATATTAAATTATTAATCATCTATTCCTTTACAACAATTTCATTCATCAAATGTTAATAACAAACACATTTTCACAAACGTGTTTTTCACTGACTGTGTAACTACTAATTAAATACCTGTTTAAAAATGGTTTAACTGCAAATGCATATCATGTTTGATTGTTAAAATGGTTTAATTGCGAATTTCAATTAAAGGCTAAAAAATCATTTTAATCTACGTTTCGTAAAAGTATTGACGGTTATTAAAATTTTATTAACTGTAAATTAGCAGTTGAATAGTTTTTCATTAATGATCAAGTTTTAATAAATAATTTGATGTAATGCCACAACCATACCATTTCTGATTCAATCTACATTTTTTCAGTCGCACATTTAATTATACGTTAATATTTTGAGCGAAATTAAACTTCAAACTTTGATTGACATTACTAAGAATCGATCGATTATTCCATTCTAAAATTATGATGATAAAACATGCAATTAGAACTGAATAAAATTAATTGTACGATTCGAAGTCGATCGTTCTAAATAATTCAAATAATTTGAGATCGAAAAAAAAACAGCGGTATAACCGTACATTGTTTGTTATTTAATATATAATTAATAATTAATTGCCAAAAATGTTCGATATGTGTATTATTTATTTAAAAAGAATACATAATGGATAATACATAATAGCTTGATGAAATATTTATTTAAAACGCTGGGCGCGTAGAGACATCTATCGATTAATTGTCAAAGCTAGAAATGAATAAAGTTTTCATTTACTTGTGAATTAAATTCGGGATATTTTTTATATTTGAAAATGTCAGAATATCTTATTTATTACTTAAATCAGTTTTCGCTTATGTTCATTTTAAAAAAAGAAAACAATTATTTATTGAAATTATGAACAAACAAAATTCTGAGCGCAATTTTCAAGCAGAAAATGGATGATGAGATTATCTCTTATGTATATATGGATAAAATTAGCATAAAAATTAGAAAGAACTTAATGTATCATAGTGTGCACTTCCATCAACTATTGCAATATATTATAAACCTAATTAATTTAAAAAAACGGTATCGCCACTATTAATTCTAAGTAGAATTCAGGCCAATTTACTAAGATCTAGTAAAGCAGGTATAAATATTTCTTATTGTTAGAAAATTGCATCGCAGAATCGACAAAACATCATTTTTATAACACTTTTTAGTAAAAGCTTTAATTTTCACTGGGTAACTGGGTCTAAGGGGATAAACTCGTAAAAGAAATGTAAAACCTTGATTTCCTTTAGAAATTAACATGTTAAGATGAGAGTGATGACCGTATTTGGATTTTTTTTCATAAATTGCAAATTTTATTTCTTTTATTTCTTCGTATCAGTTAAAAAAATAATTGATGTGGAACTTCTTCTATGTTTCTATGTATTAAAATAATTTTGATTCAACCGAATGTGCAATGTTTCTAATTCTCGTAAAAATCTATTTATTTATAACTTAACTATCACATATTTGTGTACAAAGTAAATAATATTTTATTAGTTTCAGTAATTTTTTGTTTACAATATGTTTGGACAGTAGAGTACAATAGTAGAATACGTGTATATGGATGCTTCAATTGTGGATTAACTTTTCTTCCAGTCATTAAAAAAATAAACAATGATAGAAATACATTTAATTAAATTCTTGTAAGTTTTTTTATATATCCCAAAAAGACAATGTAAGTATAAACCATTTATTTAAAAATATAATTAAAATAAATTTTAAATAATAATTAAACTATTTTATTAATATTATATGGAGGTCTTCACAAAAAAACATGTTTGATTACATTTGCGTCTAAGTTGTTTTAAAATGAAATTGTTAAAATAATTTCATTTTTTAAATCTCTGTATTAGAAAATATTTAGTAAAATGTTACAAATAAGTTTCCACTAGTTATTCTTAGTACTAAATGAAAAATGCATAATATATTAAGATATTTTGTGCTGATTGAGGATTTGAACTAATCGCATCCGTAATTTGAGTTTGATGTTACATATCATATATATTATAAACACATTTTGCTACATTTCCTACTTTTACCATTTGCGAAAAGCGTTCTTAATTCTATTTAAATGGCAAATATGCTTAACGATCGACTAAAAAAGCATCTTTCAATTACGGAAAAATATTTATTTGATGTTTAATTAGCTCGCCTACTTTTCAGCCTCAGTTAAATGAAATAATATTTATTTGTGTAGCTTTTGCATTTTCAAACATGTTAATTAATGCATTTTTATGTCCGCGGCTGTCAAGGAACTAATTATTACATCACCCATTCAACGCAAATCGAACATCTGACAGCGTATGCAATATCACCTCAATAGTCATTTAAATCGAAATTAAATAGAGCATATTTTTATAATTTTTATTATTATTCAATTTATAAAAATGCATCCATCACTACATGCACTATTTAAATTGAATTGCTATAAAGTATATTAATTGAATTGTTCAAATTAAAATTAGTTAGCCGCTTTGTTTTTGTTTAGTAATTTAAGAATTGATCCACACTGCTGCTTATTCATTCTTGCGATAATTTCGAAACTACATAACTTTTTATTCTCCCTGAATAAATATACAATAAAGTAAACGCACATGTAGCTATAATGAGCCAGGTTGAATCAAAATTGCAAAGCTAAGCTTCTGTTGCAATCTAAAAGCTTTTCTACAGCTAGGGTATAACCTTGAGGCCCTTAATATATATTAAACTCAGTTAAATTCATAGATTGCAATAGAACCTTAGCTATGCTATTTTATTTCAAGCTGACCCATTATTGCTACGTTTTCCCTATAATGAATTTGATAGTTATGTGTCTATGTTACAATTCTTTCAAAATAATAATAAATCGTTGGCGCCCGCGCGTAAGTAATTCGTGTAAGTTGTTCGCGCCATCGCGGTAATAATTTCTACATGCGAGTCATTTAGCCACTTCCCAACTTGGGGACAAGACAAGTCGGCGAGAAGCTACTTCGGCGCTCAGTCGTTTCGACTATGGTCACCTAGTCTCTTCGACATTGTGGTAGTTCAATTTAAGGCATAACTCTTATTTAAATTTATAACTATCCCTACCAGTTTTAAATTTGTTCTATAATATTTTAATATACATCATATAAGTATGATGTTTATACAACATGAAATAAAAACTTCTTGTTATCTGTCTACACGTAGCTGTTAATTTGAGCTATATAGTTAACCTTTTCACATTATTATTTAAATCCAATTATCTTGAGATAAATTATATTATGTAAGAATAGCAAAAGTTTTTTCAATCTGTATGTCTTTATGATTATTGACGCTTAAATGGCTTTGTGCCGAAATGGCTAAGCACCGAGTTGGCTGGTACGAAGTTGAAAAGCGCTGAGATCCTATCTGAACATAGTTGTTTTGTTTACATTAGTCACATACCTATTGTTTCTTTAAATTATAAATAAAAGATTAATAAATATTATTTGACTATTATATAGTACTAATTTGAAAAAATATTATTCTTATTTTCGTGCATTACATTATTTCTACCCAAACGATTGCTTGTGCTAGTCCCGAAAGAGTTGACGCAATTGACTAAGATTTTCTATATTTGACTACGCAGCGCTGTATTTCAACCATGGCAATTTGATTACATCCTTAAGAGCGTCAATAGTCGTTGGATTGTCGGTGTTGCAGTTGTTTTTAACGGTATTCAACAAATAATAGTGTAACGGCATCAAAGCGCAGTTCCTTGGTGGCCAATTGACATAGCAAAAGGAGTGATTAAACTTAAAGTTTCAGTAGCAAACGTTCAGGTCTGTCACTTATTGTCTTATACTTGTAAGTACATCTTTTTCATCTTCATCGCTGATCATGTAACGATTGTTCATTATATTATGAATTTCTAATTTATTAAAAAGTCGTATCATCTTTTTAAAGAGGACTCAAAGTTTGAAAGTATCCCACTAAACTCCAAAAAAATTGATTATACACGGATATATTGATTTGAATTGATGCGATGTGGTTTATGTGGCTACTCATTTTCAATCAAATTGTAATTGCATGGTATTGCGAAAATATCGTTTCTATCCAGGGCCTAATTTAAAGCTACACGGGTCCTGGACAAACTAAAGATTTACGGGTACCTTTACAATTTTTGTTTGAAACTGGCAGAATAATATCGTTAATTGTAAAACAATTTTGGCAAACTTAATCTAAAAAATTCAATATTATTGTATAATAATATTGCTGTAAATGTTCAAATCAAAATTGCCCTAATTGTAGAAAGATTTCTCACTGTTATCCGAAAAGAAAAAAATCTATACTCATATGACGACAGTATTATTGATTGTCTAAGGGCAGCTTTAGTGTAAATGGCGTTTTTAGATCGTATGATGGCCCCGAGCAGGTGCATCGTCTGCCTTGTGGTAAATTAGGCTCTGTTCCTACCTTCAAATATACTGCGCGCCAACCAAAATCACGAATAATTAATAATCTGTACACAATGAAATTTGAAAAAATCTGTCTTATTCCTAAATTACCAATGTAGTTATTTGTTCTCCTGGCTAAAGACAATTTGGCTTACTATCGTAATTAATAATTTTAATTATTTAAATCACAGCACACCAAACTACCATTTCGTGGATGAGTCTTCGGTTTATCAATAAACAACTCCGAGATGTGCATAAATGTTAAAAATTTCACAAAAATTGAATCGCCCGTAATTTATGTATTCTTCCTGCAATGTAATGTTTTGTCTGTTTGTTTGTTTACACTTGGAACTGATTATTACTAAATTGTAATATAAAGTGTTGCATTAATAATTATTACATATTAAATTATTTAAACAAATACTACATTTAGTAACTGAAAATATTTTCTCAAATTTGCGATGCTCTAAGGTCAATTTTGGGAATATTATTATAAACAATAATGCTATACTAGGTTATATCTCGTAAGTTATTGTAAAGTCTCTGTTTTTCTTTCCAACGTTCTCATTGTTGTTTTTTGGGCTCCTGGTCCTTAAATGGTACGTTTGCAATACAAAATTGGTATATCATTATAACTGTACGTATATATGAGTATGTATAAAAGTCAAACAAATGCAACAAATATGTTAAAGATGCATTACAGTAGGAAAAGTCGTTTATAACGACTGTATAGTATTCGTTTTTGCCCAATTTACAATATGAATTTAAAATGACTTAAATTCGTTAAAAACGTGTACTAAATTCTTGTCGTTTACTGTTAGTGCACCTTATAAAAAGTATTTTAAATTCGTTTTATGCATTTGAAAAATTCAATTGTATTACTTTCAAAATATGCCATTTTTAACAAAGTAAGAAAAGTATTAAGAATCGATGAATTTTATTTCGACTATACATTTAATCACTGGGTTCCAGATAATATTAAGTAGGTAAAATTGTAAATAAAATGACCCACGCTGACTGTTCTTGGTGAACCATTTTTTATAATAAAATCAGTAAAAACACTTGGTATGATGACAAAAATTTATGGTTTATATATTTCGACTGTTAAGTCCTCATCAGAACAGTACTAAATTCATACAAGTAAATTTCATAGCACTTATTAGGTATAATTGTAATCCGGTTACCTGTAACAATCTTAATATTTAAGCAATTCCGTTAATGTAAGTGACCGAGAGGTAGAAATATCGATATTGAATATTCAACAAAGTAATCTGTGAATTTTACCTTAGTGTTTTTAATTTACAATAATTTGAATGGATGTTAGAAGTATTATATTAAGAATTGCCTTGCAACACAAATTAACTTGTATCTCAAACGAGATACATTCATAAATTAATAATTCAGGGATTTTATAGTCCGACGCGGGAATTTCTTTAATTACAACTCGTCTCTTGGAATTCAGCTCGGTTCACAAACAAAACATTTGCCTAAGTTGCAGCTCGTATTACGAGGTTCGACTGTATTACAAGAAAATAAAAAAAAAAATCAGTGTTTGTGAAGGTACAATAAAAAGTAACTTCTTGCCTTGTATTGCCACCGTTTAGACGTTCATTAGCAGAACCTTTTAAAACACTTGTTGCATGTTATAAATCATCCTTAACCAACCATATGAATGATATCAAACTTTAACTTACCTCACATTTTATAATAATTACAAAAATCATGAATGGACCTTCCTTTCAAGATTCACAAATGAATTTCTATATGTTATATTTCAATTATATTAATATTACCTAGCCGCAAATAATAACCATTTTAAGGGTAAACATGCAAATCGTCTTGATGTGATTGTATTGACCTTATAAACAAAAGAATAGTATATGTCAAGAGTCAATCAGTGGTAGTGCTAAATTATTTATTAATAGTACGTACGTTAATTAAAAAATGTAGTTAATTAACTGGATCAAAACAATTGATTATAGAAATTGTTTTCTGGTATTTGTTTTTGTTATATGGTAGTGTGACTAACTTTAAATTACCTACGTTTTCGGCATGTTTTAAAATTAAATTTCTATTTATATACGTAATATTATTGGAATTTGATCGATTTAGTTGAATTTACTCCAAGATACATTTGCGGGGTTCATAGACAAAAATGTTTAAAAACGGTACCTTTCGAAAGCGGGTTATTTGCCATAACCACAGAGTCTTAAAGCCTTTTTCTCCCTATAGATGCACAAATATATTGTACATAAGAGGTAAAACTAAGCTTTGTCTGCTTGGAAACTCTTTTAATTTCGAATACATCTAGGAAGTTAGCCATTCGACTTATCATCCATTTCTACAGGCCACCAGATCCATTGGGCTAACCGGGCTATAGCTCACGGACACCTAAAAAATTATTAATTTTTTCAATCAATGTGTGCTTAATATTCTAATGTGTTTGGGGCACCAAAAATTATTAGCCTAAGGGCGTTTGATATTCGTTAGACGTCCCTGTATTTCCATTATGTAAAATCGAATGACAATAATAACTTTCAATTTTAGATATTTCCAAAAATGAGAAAAATCTATATAAACAAGTATTTTAATTAACTAATCAATAAAAAGATTTAAACCGCTCACTTTTTATTGATTATATTTTTGTAAATTAAATACAATTTTCTTTCATGCATTCTTAGTTTAATTCAATTCTTTTTCTTACCTTTTTATAGAATAAATAGCTTACAATTGGTTTAAACTTAATCATCTGATGATGATCTATGTTCAATACGCTAACTCAAATTGTTGTTAATTTATTAATAAAAAAAATTGTTCTATTTTTTTTATTATCCATCTTGGTTTAGTATCGGTATTTTTAGTTGTCAGTTCAACCCCAAAATTTCATCTAACGATACGATATTAATTGCTATTTTTAATTTAAAAAAATGTTTTATAAATAAATGAAGCTGATCAGAATACAAAAAATGTTTTTAGAGAACACAACAATAATTAAATAAAATTGAAAATGGTTCACTATATTTTGGAGGAGTTATAATATAATATGCATTGATAGAAATAAATAATAAAAAAATGCTGAAATAATTTAATAGTAATGATAATTCGCACGAGCAATTTAGTTTAAGAGTTGATTAAACTTATAATAAATTCATCTCACATGCTTTCGAATTAAATAAATATATTAATACGTGTAAATGACTATCCATTATAACGCAATTAAAAAAGAACACAGTTTATTATTAAATGTACATTTTATTGCATTTATGGTATTACATTTTCCCATTTAATTAGTGAATAAAATCAGTACACTCAGTATATATTTTATTCTACATCACTTTTAATTAGGATTAGTTTATATTTATAATATATTCCTCTAAGTAAATGAAAATTTGTGTAATATTCTATAGTTCATCTTTTTTATATAATATATAGGAAGAAAAAATATTGGTTCTTTTTATCTAACAAATTTTTCAGTCAAAAGACTCCAGTCCTTTTTAAGTGACATTACAAACATGTAAAATATCTAAGGCTACACATTTATTAACAATTATTAAATAAATGCAATTCGCATTTAATCTCAGATAACGTCTTTTTAATCTATTTCAACTTGATGCATTGTCTCAAATTAAACATAGTCAAATGCAACCCATAATTATCACGTAAATATCCATATTAATGGATACAATAAAAAAATTAAAATGCAATAATAACTTAAATGAAATAGGAAGCACAAATAAATATTAAATGTATATACCTATACATATATATATCATATATAAATAAAATAATTTAAGAAAAATTACTAAAATCGGTTTTCAATTTTATTGAGGGTGCTGCTGAGATTGGTTTATTTGTACTCGATTCCATTTTGAATTTCTGTTGCGTTTGTTGATTCAAACGAATTGCATTCTCCAATCGAATGCGCAAATCGGGCGCTTGACCCATTAATTTCTTAAATTCCTATAAATAAACGATAGATAAGGTTAGGTAAGTTAATTTACGTAACGATTTTTTTTAATTTGAACGTACTTGTGGATATTTCGGACCAATTTTCATCAACCACTGCAAGCTTGTTTCATGTAACTTTAATGAATGTTTATTCGACGAACGCAACGCTTGACCCTCCAATAAATAGCTAATCAAAATCGGTACAAGTAATGTCAGCATTTGGATTCCTGTATAAAGAAACACATTATTAAATAAAATTGTTTTAATTAATGATTAAATTGATTTATTTTAGAATTTACCTTGCAATATATTTCCTAGCAGTAGGCAAACAAGCAATTGTTATTAATTTATTTATCTTTTAATTTAAGCATTTTACTAAAGCGTATTGTATTATAACATCTGTTTTTCTTATATTTTAAAGCAATGAGAAGCAGTACGATATATTATTTTCAATCAAATGCGCTAAAAACTCAATAACAACAGTTAGTTTTTCCTTCTAATGACTTTTTAATGAAACTGTTGCATTTGCAAAGTGTGATAATACAACACGCTTTCTATTCTTATTCCTTAACTCTAACGTGACATTGTTAGTAATAGCTACTTACGATGTTGTGGTTCAGCAAGGCCAATTAAAGCCTCAACGGTTACGATTGTTTCAATGGTAACTTGCAATTCACCATCGGAAAATATGTTTCGAGCGTTATCTGAGTATAAAAATTCAACTAATCTCGGAGCCAAAGCATGGATGTAAGGAGTCGCAACGCTTCTATCAGAATGTAGGAAAATTGACTTTAAAGTTTGTATACATTTTAGTTTCACCTAAAAAATCGCACAAGTAGATTATGCATAGAATTAAAGTGCGGGTCATTAATACACTTACTGTTGAATTAGGGCTTTGTAAACACTGCCGAAAATGATTAATGCATGGATATTGGAGATTTGGAGCGGAGACAACTTTGGTCGGCGCGTGTAAAACAAAAACAGCAATGGCCAACATCATTGTCACTTCATCCAATTTCGTTTCTTCACGCCCTGTTTTAGCCAAGTCGATAACTTTAGCCAATGCGCTTTGTAGTAATTTCTGCCATTCCTCCGCACTACGTTCGTCTTTGCAATACCTATCAATTGCTAAATTCTTTAAACAATGTAAGGCTGCCTGGACAGCTCCATTATTTGCCATGATCGTAACATCATTCATATTTTTTGTGGCCATTTCTTTTATTACGCCCGTTGTAAGATAAAGTACTGTTGGTAGAATAGAAATAGCACCTTTAGGAGAACATAATTTATGTAGATTTTCCATGCTCGTTAAAGCGGCAGCTACTAATCGATTCGATTCCTCTTGCTGATAGGATCTAAGCGATGTAACAATGGTTGAATTCGGTGTGGGACTAAGCGATGGTAATTGTCTCACTATCAGACATAAGCATACTTCTAATACAGCAAAGACTAACGATTTGCCTGGCAGAATTTCACCAATCTCGCCACCTTCACCCAACAAATCCGATATTTCGGGCGATTCATCGTCGCCTTGTTGTGTTTTCGCATTATCTAATTGCTCCTGGGCAGCTCGAATTACCTGTTTTAACACCTCCATGCATAGTAATTGTGCATTATGATTGTCTCTGGTCAATAAAAGTCTATGTAAAACATTGCACAACTCTATACTTAGCGATTTGTCAACCATTATGGATTCACGTGATGATGGCGAATCTAATAAAGTGTACAAAGCCTTCAAACACGTTAAAATACTCTCCAATGGTTCGGTAGATCGTGGGCTACAAAGCGCTTCCATGCATATTCCAAAAAGTAGATGAAATTTATCGGTGCCAACCTCGACTGGATTATTATTATTTGCATTGTCGTTATTGGAATGTGTTTGAAAACCTCCAGCGTTCAACCAGAGCGCAGCGGCGTGCAAAATTGGAGGCCATGATGCAATGTAATGCGGTCGCGATGATTCCATCGTGTCATTTGTATAAAATGCGCCTCCATCATGAGGTAATTGACTTGCAAATTCAGCGGGTAATGAGAGTAGAGCGTGGTCTTTCAATGCAGCCAACCAATGTTGCGATAAACTTATCAATTCTGGTTGTACCAACGTCAATAAACTCTCGCCTTTACATTCAAAGTCGCCGAATTCATCCGTTGTTGTTGTAAAGTTATTCGTAGCGTTAAATGAGACCGGGGATGAGCCGTTTTCATTCATCGCTACGATGTACACTTCAGCCCATGCTTTCAAAATCGCCAGTTTCTCTAACGTGGCCAAACTTTCGTTGTACAATTGCGTTGTGTTCGTTTTTATCTGCAGCTTGCCCAAAGAACTCACCAGAAGTTGATGCACACGACGTAAATCATTCAAATTTCTTGCAACGCCCGATCCGATCCACGTTGAACATACATTGCAGGCGGCTGCCGTGACATGTGATGGAGTGTCAGGTGAAAACGCTGGCCGCAATGCAGCTCCGACCTAGAAAGAGTGATTCGCTTTAGTATTTTTGCCATAACTGAAATCGATGTTAAAACTTACTTGCGCTTGAAATTGTTCCAGTAACAAATGTCCTGGAAACTCAGGTTCGGGAACTTTAGCAAATTTCTCGATAATCTCTTGCAATGTTTTCAATCCTTCCAAGCGCAATGGATCGGAATCACTTGTTGCTGCCATAAATGCCATGCGGATTAAGTCTGACAAATGCAGCACAAGGAAATCGTTTGTGCCTTTGTTTTGTTGCATTTCTTTCGCTTGCACCAAATCGAAATGATTATTTCCATGCGATTCGCAAGCGCTTATGATTCTTCGCACACATTTTGCGGCGAATACTCGCGTAGGCCAGCGTGGTTGGACTGCAGGATGCGTACCGGAATCTTCCTCGGCGTGGAATTCCACCTGATCATCATCTGGTTCATTTTCGTCATTTTCAACCGTTTCGTTTTGATGTGATGATTGATCCTCACCAAACGTACTATCTATAAATTTAATTAATTCTATTTATAAACCATGTATGTAAATATCAAACGCTTAATTAGCAATAATTGATACTTTTCGATACAACTACATATAATATTAACAAGAAAATCGAATAACAAGATACATAGTATGTTTGTAAAGCGCATTGAAATCGTATATTCAATTAATTACTGAATAACAAGATGAATAAATAAGGTGTTTACGCTGTGTGAATTGTAATTATTATTACCTGTAACAGCAGTTAGAACATCCTTGCATAATCCGAGCCAAGCACCAAGATTCTCTGCAGCGAGCATTTGCAGCATACTGGTTAATGTATCATGAATATCCTTAATTAAACCGATATCAGTTTCTGTATCGAGCATACTAAAGAGAACACCTGGTAATCCACTTTCTGTAATCAGCAAACCCTCAACTGTATTATTATCCCTGCTTTCACTTCCCAGTGTCATCGCATGCTCGCATATTTCTTTCGCCTCGCGTTGTGCCAATTGCCGCAAACAAGATATGGCAGCCTTTCTCAGCAACAAATGATTACTCGATAACGTTCTCTAAAAATAGCAATAACAATAAATAAGTGATTAATAGAATGAAAGGAGTTTAGTCATACGCATAGCGTCGGAACGAGCGATGATAAATTAACGTGTCGTGGAGCAAATAAGTGCAGCTGCTGTAAACATCCCGTCGCTTCAGCTTGAACAAGAGGATCTTGGTGATCTTGCATTATTGCACATGCACATAGAAACGAAGATCGTGCCATGCAAATACTTGTCGTATTTCCCTGCAGTTCCGGTCCGATTGTGGTGATTAGCGCTGATAGCACTTTACCAATGCATTGGTGCACATCAATGTATGACTGAGGTACGTTTAATAGTAATTTAAGTGCTAATGATAATGTTGGTTCAACGTAGCCTCTAAACATAGGCCCGCCCGAATCCGCAATGAGCGCCAAGGCGTGCAATGACCAAACTTCCACCACCGGTGATGTTTGATCTTGTGCTAAGGCCAGAAGAATTGATACGCTTGTATTTAGATGCTGGCTACTGCCCATTCCACCAACGTAGCGATGCAAACAGCCCAGCGCCAATGAATGGCCTGTCCGGCTTGCAACGTCTCGCGCCGATTTTAATCTATCAAAGCTGGTTTGGGCTAGCTCGGCGGTGAAGCGCGAATCAGAGACAACTTGTGCCATTCGACCGACCGCTTCACCGGTCGCACATCGTAAGATTGGATTCGATGATGTCAATGCACCGATTATTAAATTAGTCGCCGACTTTTTCACATCTTCTTGACCGAAGCTCATCTTCGCCTCGGTGAGACCCTTTAATCCACTTAGCAGCGCTGTGAAGACGTTCATTTGTACGGCTTCCTGTCTAGTGCTCTTCGCGTGTTTGATACATTCGGTGAAGTGCTCTAACATCTGCAACCGATGTTTATTCGCGACGCGTGGAAATATTTGTCCGAAAAGTAAAACTGACATGTCGATTACTGCTACGCCCAACGGAAGAGGTCCCGGTATTAATTCACTCTAAATATCATAAATAAAATATTAAAAAGATGGTTGATGCGATTTTCTAAAAAGTATACCACTGCTAATTGCCGGTAAAGGCAGCAAGGATCATGCTCCAAAGCTCCGGATCCAGCAGCACTGTTTAATTGGAGCTAAAAATAAAAATAAAAATAATAAGTGAGTATGTAGCAGGTACTCTAATTTACTATAAAGCAAAACTCATAATTAAAACACATTTAATACAGATGGTGGGTTATATGAATTCGAACGAAAACATTTTATAATTATCATCATGGTGCACTAAATAAATTAAAAGCTTTCATAAATACGCAAAAAATCGCTATAAGCTATATAATAAAAAACATGTGATTTAAAGAAATTAAATCTTATTGGTTGATTGATGATAAATTAGGGCACAACACTTTTACTCACATGTTCACCATCTGCCCTTCGATTCGGTTCCATCTGGGAATATTCATTAAATGTTTATAAGATATATGTACAATCGAGTGAAAAATAGATTATAAAGTGAATTAAATTAGAATAACTACCTGATCTTCAATCGTTCGATGGTCAGTCTCTTGCAGCCACGTTCCTAGAATCACCGAATCGTCCGCATGGCACACAGTTCGCAGCTGCGATGTTGTTGTATTCGCTGGATTCTCGGTCAATGTGAATTCGGCCACCAACATGCGGAGCAAATGCGTGTATGAACCTAAAAGTAATTATACAATATATTGTGTTTAAGTTGATATATTAACGCAATTACTTTCGAATGATTGTGGTGGCAGCAATAACAAGGTTTCATACAAGCGCAATCTAACCATTGCAGCTGGTGCCTTCAATTGCTGTCCGTAGCTCTTCAGGATATTGGAGATACTAAAATTATTTAATATTAGAATCGGCGATTAACTTAGTAATGAAAATTATACTTTGTCAACATGGCAAGCGCTGATTCAATGGGTGTTGATAATCTTCGGATGATATCATCAGTGACAAGCTCCGGACAATTTTGTATAAAACTGTGCATTGCTGATAATGCACCAGCGCGTCCTTCCAAGGTGACCTGCCAGGTGAAGGCGTCACCTCTCGCCTTTTCGGAATCCAATTCTTTGGACGAGCGTGGGAAGGAGTTTCGCCAAAGTAGCAGCATACGAGGCAATAAACCACGTACAACAGGCACACCTAACGTCATTATAGCGCCAATTAGCAGCCATCCGGCTTGTGTACGATTCAATGAAAGGCGAGAGTTTTGACTGGCACTGCGAAGTAACTCTTCAGCTGTATTGAAGATGATTTTCCCTTTAGTGTGCGGTACTCCCAACGGGGATAATTTCACGCCGCCTAAAACTGCTGCTAAAGCACCACTATAACCTGTAAAATATGAGTTAATTGATATGTGTAGAAAAATAAAGAATAAGCGGTCTGATTGTTTATGCACAGTTGATCTTTAATGAAAAGGTAATGCACCACCAACAAGATAGTTTAAAAACTTAACTAGCTAATTAATTTATTTTACCTGCAATCGCTTCCGGCGATGTTCGCCTATCCTCAATCCCATTAACGCATCTATCAATTAATGGAGTAATTTGACTAGGAACTGCCACACAAATGCATCGTAAACACCACGCGGCTGCCAGACGCGCCGCTTGGCAAGGATGAATTAGCACCCCTACACTCGCATCAATTAAATCTGAAATACATGTGGAATATTAAACGTCATACACGACGCGTCGCAATCATCGCGCGCGCCAACTTACTCAATGCTTGATCGGTAATTAAATCATGTGCCGTCGTTCCCAGGCTCAAAACCAAACTGCCGATTTCATGGAGCGCGCAAACAAGCAGGTGCTGGCTGAAGAGCGTCTCCTGATTCAAATCTTTCGCATTCTCCGGATTGAAGTCAATCGAATTCATTTCTTTGATGATAATTTGGGCAATTTCCTTGCATGCGGATGCCTGCGCTTTCTCGCCCAGCATCTTACCCAGAATGCTTCGCAGAATGAAGTTGATGCATTTTCGTGAGTAGACGGCATCAACGTGCGACGAGGCGGCCTTTGTGTTTGCGACAAGGTATAAAACATGCGATAGAATGCTATTTAGGTTGCGCTCCAGCCATACTGGGCCCAATATTTGCACAAAAACAACGTACGCCTGCAAATAAATAAATAAATAAATGTGTAATCGCAATAGAGCAGCTTGGGCGGCAGTAAATTTCGGTAAATTATGTAAGCGCAAACGCATGAAATATTTAGATCCTCTAATCAATGATATTTCTATGTGCAGCTTGGTAAATTTACAACTTTCACACGTGCTGAATAAATATCGACAGAATTTAAGGTAATGGATCTTACATGGGTAACGCCGACGCGTACTTCTCGGTTAACACCCGAACTGCCCTTGATTATTTCGCCAGTTCCTTTCAAAAATCCAACACCGCCACGCAAAAATCCCGACATTAATATCCCCAACGCCTCCTCCAGTGATACCGCCTTAACACCCTTAGGTAATGCAGATGCTGTAAAAACGACATTGGCAATAAAAATCAAACAATTTTTAAGTGAATGCTACCAGAAGCGGATGCTTTATTTGTGGTTTGCTGCTGCTGTGTCATCGCAATCAATGCGCCGAGTAGTTTAGCAACGGCACAACGCACTTCATAGTTGGAGCCATCAAAGGCGCGAAAGCATAACGTTGCCAGGCTTTCCAATTCGGTAGTGTAGAGAAATTGCGCTTGATTTAGCATCTCGAGAAGGCATCGCGTTGCCGCACATCGCACCGCCATCACACGATCAATTAGACAATGTCGGGCCGCCTTGTAGATGTCTTTGTGGACATTTGATATTGCACTTCCCATTCCAGCGCACACCTACAAGAAGCAGCAATATAAGAAATGTGGATAAAAACATGTAATTAGATTGTGGGAAGAAAGAAAAAGCGAAAAATAAATTTGCTTCAACGCCTGAAATAGATTTATCTGAACAAAGTATCGAACTTTGCTTTTAAGACTTAATTTTTCAAATTAGTTTAAAGTGTATAATGATTCGCTTAAACTACGATATAATTCGTTTTATATTGAATAAAATAAACTTGGCGAGTTTAACTGGAAAAGTTTTAACATAGTTAAAAATTCTTCGAAAACTTTTATAATTTCAAGTAAACGATGCGCGCAAAAAAATTAGCTTATAATGTCGTAGCGTCAGCGCAAAAGTTAATTATTTATGAAGAAATTCAACGACACACATACTTTTTCCAACGTTAGCATAATTTCGATTCTCGTCTGTGATTCAGCGCTGCGTAATGATCTAATTAAAATTTGAACCGTCTCCTCGTATGAACGTCCCATCATTCTTCCCAATTTCTCATACATCGTTCCAACGCAGCAAATTGCAGCCCTAAAAATAGCCACACATCACATTAATATGTTTGAACATCCCACCACCCGGTGGTCGTCATTTATACAATCTCGTTGGCAGAAAGCTCGGCGAATCATCTTTATTTTTCAATATATCATTGCATTTGTTCACCGTGTCGAATAATAGAAACGTATCGCCGACTGAGAAGAGTGTGGCCAAACATCGTGCGATTAATCGTCGTGTCGGTGGTCCAGGCGATTCTTGTATGTGATTAATCAACTGCTCGACGAGCTTCTTCTGGCACCCTTTGATGTCATTCTGAAAAATGAAGTGATGTTGAGCGCGTACAAATTGATGTAAAACGCCGCACAGCAGCAGTGAATTATCTACCTTTTGGGCAGCAACTAAAACTTTATCTAGAAATCGCAACCATTCGAAAATAAAAATCGGTCGTTTAGCGGCTGGAATTTGTGCCAAAGCCTCTTCATTCAGTGTTAAACTATGAGACATTTCCATCTGCAATACACAAAAGATTTCATCATTTATTTATTAAATTCGCATATATCGCATACATATAATATATTTAATAGTATTTTGAGGCTTTTTAAAAATCGATAGCGCTTATACGTATATAATATGAATATAACAAACGCAAACTTTTGCTGTGTAAATAGAAAAAGAGCGTTTTAGAAAGCTATTATAATAAGTGTGATAATATTCTAATAAAATTGCATGAAACTTTATTATTTATCGATCTTTTATGCTTAACTATAATAAATATTTATATGAATCAAGATTATTTATATTTTCTACACGAACTTTCATTTTTATCAAATATTTAGCTAACGAAATAAATACCATGATTCTGCAGTTGGGGAGGTTTTAGACTTGATTTCGAACAAGTTTCTACTGAATACGAAAATAATAATCAAATTTACTATACATTTTGTGACAAAGACAATCTTTTTATACATCATGCACAAGCTTTTACATATTACATATTTACATAACATATAGAATATTAATCAGAATAAACAAAAATGAAAAATGGGTTTCTGTAAAATGTTTTTATATATAGTAATATGTAATCGTGAGCAACCCAAATGAATGAAGTAACTTATATTTTTAGCAATCGAAAATGATAAGTAAAAACTTAAGTAGTAAAACACATTTGTTTTTTAAGTTGAAATAAAACATTTATTATCCGCGAACATAGTAATCATCCCATATATGAAACTTCTTCGTTTTCGACGAATTTATAACTGGTTGAGATGCAGCTTCTAGACCAGTAAGGATTCTATATTAATCACAACCGTGATAATTAAAAATGAAGCAGTACCTAAACATGATATTATGCCTGCTTCAGTATCTGGTATCTTTTCAAAAAATATAAAAACAAATGCGATTACTACAGTTATTTAATGGAACTGACAATCTTGCGGTAGGACACAAATTCTTACATTCTCTTGGAACGAATTAAGAGTGATACAGATTTAATAGACGGATTTTGAATAGTGGTATATTACGTATTGCATGCGAAACTGTGTTATTTTTTCAAATTCGTATATTATCTAATCATTAAAAATAAGACACAATTATGATAATAACCTAAAAACTCATATGTATAACTCCTATAACTATCTATTCTTTAAATAAACAAATATGGAAACACTATTAATTGCCACGTTTATATTAACTGTTGTTTAAATGAACAGATTACATTGCAGTAAGAAATACTATACACATAAAGAATAGAATGGTTTATTAAATAGTTAAAAATAGAGATGTTGAAGTGTCAACATTAATTCCACAGAAGGCAATGATGTATATTCTGCTTCGGAATTTTATATTAAAAAAGAAAAAAATAATCTAATAAAATCTACGCACTCATGTTTACAAATAGAACGTAATTTAAATGAAAGTGTATTATAATTTACAAAACATTCTATAATATATTCTTTATCTGTGGATGCATTTGTTGAAGCGATTTTGACGTGATATCATATATTAATATACTATATAACATATTTTATTATTTTTTTCGCAAAAATCTGTAACTGGCTGAGTCCCAGTTTTAAAAAGCACAATTTAGTACAAATATAGTCATAATCTCACAAAGTTTCTAGTAACTCCTCTCTAATCCCAATACTTTTTTCTTACGAGTACAGATTTTCTTGTTTTCTTGAATTTGCAATAATGTTCATATAAAAAAATGTACAATCAAGCGCATTACTCAGTAAAGTATTACAAAAAAATCCATGCTATTTCTTAGTAATAAGAATTTAGTTATAAATTGTTGAATTACAAGTTGGAAAAAAAATTTAGTCAATAACACAATATACAATAACAATATTATTTTGTAATTCCTTCCCTGTGTGCAATTCATCCGTTTATCCCTAGTCTGTCTTTGTTTGTGTTTCATTCCGAAGCTCTGGAAGGTTCTTATTAAGCGTTATGTCTTTTTTCCTTATTTTTAGTCTGTGTGTATGATTCAATATTCGGGACATTAATAATGTTAATAAATATTTTTTTTATGTTTGATCGCTTCCAACTTTTAGATCTCAATAAACTGGCCACCTCATATACATATCACAGCACGATTGTAAATAAAAAATTACCTATTTATATAAAATTTTTATCATTACAGTGTGATATAAGTACTAAAATCAATAGAAATAAAATAAATCATATCCCTAGAACATATAATGTTAATGAATCTTTTACTGCAAAATTGAATCCCGCTGAGAAAATAATATTGTTGTTTTCCCGGTACAATAAATTAGTGGAAGGTTGATAAAAATGAAAAAAGTCAATCCAATTAATTTTCCGATTTTACTGAAATATCCGGGAAGATACAAGTGATGTGAAGTAAAGCGGCAATAAAATCAATCGACTTTAAATTATATTTCATCTGAAAAAAGTCAAGAGGTGTGTGGAAAAATTGCGTTATATTTAGAAATATCAGAAACTCAAACAAGAAGCAATGAAAACAACTCAAAGTGGAAAGTTTTATAATCAAGAAAGCGCAAGTTTTCACTGCAATAAAACAGCAAAGAAAAAAATCTAATATTTTTCTTCTAGTTTAATCGCTTTAAATTATAAATGATCAAAGCACAGGCGACTTTATAAAAATCGAATTAATAAATCAAGCTTTGCGAAATGAAATACAATCTTGTTAGAGCGCCGACGAAAAAAAATTAGTAAAAGTATCATCAATTTTTATCAAAAAGTTCACGCGTAATATCTGGAGATTTTTCAACGGCCGCACCACATAAATCATCATATTTTACTGAAAGTGGCAATGATAATACGTGAGCTTGTATAAAATTATCGACGCAAAAAATTACATCAAAAAGATATTGTTTACGTTACGAACTCGTTAACGGACTACTCGAACAAGAAAAAACTGGAGAAACGTTCCAAGTATCAACACAATCAAATTTAATTAACCCCCCCCCCCCCCCTACAAACAATATTTTTTGCAATCTACAACATTATCTTCGATGATATTCATGAAACATTATCTTTTCTATATGTATTTGACAAAAATTCTCTTTAAAAACCGAAATACATAGTTATTTTCATATAAAAAATCAATTAATTTGTTCCAACCATCGTAAAAACAGCAAAAATTCACTATTAACAGTTAGAATAATAAAATTTATTGGTAATAATTAATATAAAATGAATACATTCATTTTTGTTGATTAAAAATATTTATTTTTGCCGTTTTGCAAAACCAGTCACAAACAAGGCTTGAACAATATCATGTCATTGTGATTTTCCTCAACATACGCAATAAAAAAAAGGCCCAAAATAATAATAAATTGTATAAATGTAAAAATAACTGTATTATATGTAAATACATTAGTTTAGGAAATTATCAACGGGGTGAATGGTGAGTGCGCAAGAATTTGAAGGCAATTAACTAAAGCAGACAGATTTTATGCGAAAAAGTCGTCGAAAATCAAAATCGACAAGAAGCTGTCTAGAACCAAGATTCCTCTGTGTATTACTCATGCTTCATAGAATCGGCATCTTTCAATTGTTAAAATATATGCGTTCATGATGTTATAAATATAGTTATTGTCAATGTAGTACAACATATTCTCAGATCCGATTAACACGACATATAATGTCGTCGTTTCTATAGAAACAAATAAAAGACAAATACTGCAAAATGTGTATATGATATATGGTTTTTGTAGTGAGTTTATTGCTTTCTAATATTGTAAGCCAATTGCTAAACTCATAACGACCATTAATTAAGTAAAAACTACGAAATAGTGGAGTTTACTGCCTTTTGGCTAAGAACGAGAGTATATCGGTGATGTACCATTATCAAGATTATTTTAACAAAAATCATACATAAATAAATAAATGTTATCTATTTCGTATATACAATTTATAGAAAAATCATTAAAATAAGTAATTCAATATGGAATTTTGATAAAATTTAACAAGAAATTGTGTCAAATACACATTTATATTTGAAGGCAACAATAAAATATATTCATAATTTAATCCGAAGTTAAGAAATCGATAAAATTCAACAAAAATAGAAACTTAACTTGAAGGGGGAAGCTTTTATTTATGTTGATACGTGAGTAATTATAAAGTCAAATCCAGATATTGCCAATGATAAATTTTAAAGGTCAAGTTCGGTAAATGAAACAAAAAAATCACAATCAATTATTTGACATTAAATAAAACAATTAGAGAGCGCTGTTAATGTAGTAAATATTTTATCGCAATGCCCCAATTTAACTTTCATTTAGTGAATAATTGCAATTAATTAACATATAATACTAATAATAAGTTATAATTAGTACAAATAGGATGATTTATTATTCATCAAAATTCCATGTTCCACTTTTAATTTAACAAGCAATTATTCGCACCTAAACAAACCATTTACCGGCGTCATCAGCGTGTGCAATCTAATTTAAATAATGCAATTTATTGATTAATCTTCATTAAATTTATCTGCCGGGAAGATAAACATATCACTGAAATAATTGACGCGAACATATCAAACACCCTTGTGCATTTTGTAAATTGCAATCGCGTTCAAATTTGCAACAGCATGAACAATAACATTGCATCGGGATAAAAATAATCCATTACTAACTAGATTTTTATAACTACAGTGATACCTCGATTAACGAACGGTTGTTTTAAGCTCTTTTCTAACTCTGTTAGAGAATATAATGAGTATTTATGCTAAATATATCGTTATCAATGCACTCACTTGAAGATGTTTTTATTTCCAAATTCGTTTAACGAACGCCCTAGTTAACAAATGTTTGTTTTAACCTCTTTTCTAACTCGGTTAAGAAACCTACACTCGGTTAGCGAACTATATAATGAGTATTTATGGTAAATATGAGGTTATCAACGCACTTGAGGATGTTTTTATTCCCAAATTCGGTTAACGAATGTGATTTTGGAATGAATTAAGTTTGTTAATATAAAATACGTTACCGTATGCTACAGTGATACATCGGTTAACGAAGTTTTGTTTTGAGCTCGTTTCTAACTCGGTTAACGAACCTAGATTCGCTTAGCGAACTATATAATGAGTATTTATGCTAAATATGATGTTATCAACGCCAAATTCAGTTGACGAACGTGATTTTGGAACGAATTAATTTGTTAACCGAGTTACTACTATAATAAAAAAAATCGTTACCGTTTAATATATAAAGTGAATTTAAACAATTTTACCTTTGACTATTAATCCACTAAAAAGTAACAACTATCTAAACCAACAATACTTTTCCGGTATGATTAAATTATAATAAAGAACTGCGTTACGAGGCATCAAAACTGGTTGCCTGACAACTTCAGCAACAGCCCACATGAGAAAATTGCGCATGTGTTTGTTTTCAATTCGCTAGTTTATATCATTTCATTATTTAACGGCGAAACAAAAAATGTACACGCAGGCTCCGCAATATTGTAAGAAATGAAAATTGCGAGTTCGTCGTCGGCATAGAAACAGGAAAAAAAACGACAAAATTATATGAGTATCCCTCATAGGTTTATACGCATACCCTTCATATGACTTCTACGTCTTTTCTACTTATTACGCACTAAGTAAACATGTTTATACCCCAATGTTGCTATTTAGCAGCCCTAAAGTATATAAATATGCTTCTTAACTTGACATACATTCTAACATCTAATTCTTAAGACATATTAGTAAAAGATACATTCTTAATATTATTAAAGATTCACCCTAAATTAAACTTCATCAACTCTAAAGCAACAAAATTAAAATACAAATTATAAGAATAATTAAGTGTTTAAAATAATAATCAAATAAATGAAACCTTTTGTAAATTTTGGTTTTAAAAGAACTTTTTGTAGATAAATTAAATAAATAAAATATTTTTTTATCTACTTAAACGCTCCAGAAAATTAACTTATACGAAAACATCGCAATTTTGTAAGAAATGAAAATTGCGAATTCGCGTCGTCGGCACAGAAAAAGAAAAAAAAACAAACGACAAAGCAAATTTGCTAATATGTTGCAGCAATTTCGTACGACAGAACGTGAATATATATATTTTTTAAATAAAGTAAATTGGGTAAGTAATGCCGGATAAATGAATGTATGCGATGATGATAAAAAAAGCGGCAGCGCTAGCTAGCAACGTACGTAAAAATGTGTTTAAAATTCTGTTTGATTTAAAAATATGATAGCAGCACGTTATTTTTTGTTGCTTTGTGCATTTTTAATATCTGCAAATAATTTTATTCAGCAAGCATAAAATATTATCTAGTCACATTAAATGAAATACTTGATATTAAAACATCATCAATCTAAAAACAGAAAATGATCTATTGGATGAAAATTCATATAATTTTGTATGATTATACACTAATGACCTGGTTTGTAATCTTCGCTGCCACAATGTATTCGGTTGGAGCACAAGTTCGTTCGTATTTTTACCATTTATTCAATCAAGCACATTTTTCTCTTTTTTAAGATATATTTATATGATACATTACTTTCTATTACACTTGCCCAACGTTCAAGCAATTTCACAATGCCACCCCTCCAAAGGTTTTGTCTTTACTTTAGAAACGCTTATCCATGTCAATTTTCACTTCATCTAAAGATACATAATTTTTTCCATTTAAAATGAATTAATGGTAATTCGAAGGTGTTAAGTCCGGACTACATGAAGGATAAGCCAATACATGCAACGAAAACTCCTTCAGTTTTTGTGTAGTGACAACAAAAGTATGAGATCTAATGATAGCGTGGTGAAACATTATTTTGCGTCTATTAACTGATGCTGGTCGTTTTTAATGTCTTTTTACCGTTTTATGGGACAGTCTAACAATTTCAGCAACTACTCACATCGTTGAGTGTGGGTTTTAATCCACTATTGATGTAATATGTGGCCGTATCAGTTAGAACTATAAATACAATCAGCATTACATTCAATTAGGCAGATTATTAGAACACACTTTAGCTGTGATACATGTTCATAATTTGTATAAATCGTAACATATTTGTGGCACATACCAAAAATAAATGTGGAGCGTTAAATTTTTAAGGTAAATGAACGCCTCCTCCACCGCTACATTTCCTACACACGCTCAAGTGTTACGAATCTTCAATCACAAACTGAATTAATACTTAAACATGTTTATTTATTAAGCGTTGCAAATTTATTGTACCCCTTAGATTTATATACAATCAAATCTGCCGCTTATAAATAATGAGCGTGAATTGAATCAATATGTTCAAATACATTAATGTGATATTTAAAAAAAACGCACAACGTGCAGTGGCAACCTTTTCGCTTATGAATCCCCGGAGATCTAGTTTTAGTATTAGATTATCAACCTACATTGTAACCTAAATTAGCTTAACCTTTTGCATGTTGTAATTTATTGCTAGCGTAAAAAAATTGCTGCCATTTATTATTGATGCATGCAAAACTAAATAAACGAAATGGTGACCGCTGACACATATCTAAAAACATTGTATTCAATGAGAAACGTTAATATTTTGATAAATATTCAAATTATCTGTGTATAAATACACAATAAGGGTTGAACACCCTCAAACACATACAATTTAAGTGGAATTGGCAATTAGATATTTAAACTTACGTTTTGAATGTTGAAATAATCTAAACGGTTAGCAAATTATGTATACAAATTACAGATGCATGTGCTTAATTTCAAGAACTACTAAAAAACTTTACGAAATAATCAAGGAACAGCCATGATTGAAATATTTTGACATTTGACAGTACACAACGACTTTTGACAGCACTTGCATATTTGGTTTTTTAAAATATTCATATTCAATATATTTATTAACTTACAGTTACTTAATTGAGTACAATAATAAGCGTTTATGTTAATTTATTACAACAATTTACTGGAAATTATGATAGCTTATGTACTTGTTATGCTATTGTCCACGAGATGGCAATGCTTGCTATTTTATTATTTTACACACAACACTCACAACATTTGTTTTTTAAAAAGCATATGTACTTACATACATAAAGAATAAATAAAAATGCATTTAAGTCCAATATACCATACATCTATCTCTCGATGTACACGGTAGATCGGTTGCTGAGAATGCCGTGTAAATCGAAATTCCCATTTTTCCCATATAGAACCATGTAAGTAGAAATATATAATTTTCCATTATTTACTTAAATTTTACGGCATATTAATAAAATATACTGAAAAACGAAGATGTCAATAACCTTAAATAATATTACAAATATCACTAACGTTATCACATTGAGCCGAATCTTAGAGTGAATGATGAGGAACTGCTATTACAAAGGTTAATTATTTACAACAAAAATTGTTAATTTGCTGTTTTCAAGAAATGGTGAGAATTGGGAATTTTGTTGTCAAAGTTCAATTTCCATAAACACTGCAATATTTATGTCGTAGATACTGTTTAAAAGTGGAACGTGTACAAAAAGGACCGTGTAAATCGGGGGATAAGTATAACTTGATGTAGTTCATAATTTTATTTAGAATGCAATGTTGCGGTAAGTTTCAATTAATATAATTTATTTTAACAACAATTTTGCATTGGTAATAGATCATTTATTAATTACATTATATTTTAATGAAATTAAAAATCTTTTTTTTTTATATTATTATTAAAATACAATTATATAAAGTGGAGCCGCGAGATAGACGCTGTAATTTGAAAAGTTTCGACGTCAGGCGATAAAATCACTGCATTGTATATTAATAATGTATGACGTTTGAGATACAAGTTGGATTGAGTTACGAGGCCACTCATTGAACATATTAAACTCGTATCTCAAGGTGTACTTGATCTTGGTTGTGCTAACATCCGACAGAGGCACGTTGCTTACTGTTCACGAGCGCTTTTAGCTTGATATTATAATGTTTACTTGTTTGTGATCAAAGAAAAATATTTTTTTAAACAATGGTAGTTTGGAATTTATGCAATAAAAGTATAGAAATAGAAAGAAAACAGACGGTTTTATTAGTATGATCCTATCGATTTTTAAAATAGACATGTACAGGGTGCGCCATTAGATTTTTCCATACAAAGATTGTTTATTTTCAAAAAATATAAACAAATCCTATTAAAACTCATTTAATGAATCCTTGCTGGGAACTTTCTTTCCATCTGGCTACCTTGGATCTCTATGATCTGCTAGATCCTTGTCTTAAAGCGCGAGTATGCTGTTTAGCACTGATTAACTCCGATGAATGTTGATATGCTTTTTGGAAGCAGTTTGCCCCCTTAACAATTTCGACCAAAATCCTCTGGTCTGCTATGTGTGGACGTTTTCGAGAGGTCAACCAACAAGTCCAGGCTTCTTTACGTCAACATCCTCCGGGCCGTTATTCATGACCAAGAACCACGATCAGTTGAAAAGAGCATGCTCGCGTTTTAAGACAAGAATCAAGCCGATTATAGAGGTGGCTATATGGATTAAAAGTTTTTAGCAAAGAATTTTTAATTGATGAGATATAATGCCATTTGTTAGCATCTTTATATAATTTATTGACTAAACAATAAACAATTCTTTGTATCAAATGTTTGGTGTTCGAATTCAAAGGACTCATCCTGTACATTGATGGCTATTTAGTTTGTAGTATTACTTACTTGTTTAACAATAAAATTCACTTACAACTTGTCTAACATGGGTATCAAATTTTAAAAGTAACAAAAAGTTGTAGTTACATTAGATTTACCGAAAGTAATGTGATTCAATTACCCGTAATAATAATTCATACAAACCTGCAAGTATTATAAAGCAAACAAACAGTTGATTTTTTCGGATTAATTATTCAATTAAAGTAGTCTGAATAGAAATGCTCATATGCAGTGAAGAAAGTTGCACTCGAAATTTCAACCGAAGTAATTCAACCAATTTACATTTAACAAGTGGGTGAATATTTAGCAAAAGTTTTGCTTACCCACAACACAGTAAGCTTTCTTAATTTACACCAACCAACTTTGTGATTTAGTTTGAACAAAACAATAATTATATTTGAAAGTAGCTTTTTCCCATGCTGATTGAAGATTGAAGCTTTCGTTATCAGGTGTTATTAAATTAACCATATTCCTCGTCGATGTTGTTTAATATCATTTTTATTGAGTGGAAAAATAGTTTTAATAAAGCCACTTTGAGTAGTTCCTGTAGTAAATATAAAAAAGAGAGATGTTTAGGGTGACTTCAAAGGCAGGTTTGGTCTAATTTTTTGTGATGTCTTCATTCTTCTCATTGATAATGATTAATGAACTTAAATTTCTATATAAACTTGCAGAATAAGTTTAAAATATTTATATATAATTATTAAAGTGATAAACCATAAAAACAGTTCTTTTCAAGGGTTAAACGATGTTTTTTGAAGAGTGCAAATGCGTATTGACATTTATAGCGTTATTTAAGAAAATTCCGCTCTTGAATGAACAAATAGACAATCCGCTTCAAAGTTTTTGACTTTTTTTTCTGAAATTGATAATTAGTATACTCGGCTACATTCACCGCTAATTTATAAAGGTACCTACGTGTAGGATGTAATTTACTTGTATGATTTAGTTCTGACGATAGCTTAACGAAATATATCAACTTAATTTCAGTGACCATACCAAGTGTCTTTTATTTATTTTATTATCGAAGATGGTTTACCAAAAGCAGTCAGCTAGGGTAATTTCATTTACTAGGAATTCTAGGTAGATGTTCTCATTGGCTTGGGAGATTGTGCATAGTAAACTATGTCTGGCCAAATCAAGGTGGTGACAATGTGGTGTAGCTCTTATCTGCAGTGAGGTAGATGAAAGGACGATAAGAAATTAAACGTTACTGACGGGAATAACAAATGTGGCATATTTTTAATCATACTATCAGCGACAATGTTTACACGTGTTCTGCGACCATGTGTCGATATCCTTTTTAATAACCTATGGATAGAAATTTAAGCGAAATATTTACCTGAACTCGTTTCATACTAGTATATTCGATTGACCCAATTCTTCAATACATTTGCGAATCAAACTTTATTTCAACAATGGAAATTTTGATGTTGTTTTTAAGGGCGCGAATATATGACAAAAGCGACCACATGCTTTAAGGCAAAATTTGGGATATCTCCTGCCTAAACAATTGTTGATATAACGATAAAGTAAATTATAATTTTTGGCCATTGTATACATCTAGCCATTTAAAAACTGTTCCGCGACGCCTATTATTGCGTGATATAAGTCTATGGAAAATATTTTAAGACTTTGTCCTGATATTGTGACTTTAGAACACATTATAGAACAATGTTTCTCAATCGTTAATCCATCGCTGACCCGAAAACTATTTGAGACTTTTGCCAAGAACCCCTAGCACTAACTTTATATATTTTTTAATTAACTAAAACTAAAATATTATTTTTTTATTTTTATTTTTTTCCAAATTTATTTTTTATTAATCAATTTTATAATATATTATTTATATAGAAAAGAAGAATTAAAATTTCTTAAAACATATTAATTTAATACATATTATCAGATATTTTGTATTAAATTAATTTTCTAAATGTTGATTTGCATTAATTAACACAATAAAAACGTGAAAAAGAATAAATAGTAAAGAGGTACATAAGCAATTACACAGTTCCACAAACATTTATACAAATTCAGAAGCTTAAATTAATACCATGTAAGAATGGAGAGAATGTATAAGCAAGAAGCAGTAAACGGCCTATTAATTATTTTATAAATATGAATGTATATTAATGAATATTAGGGAATAAAATGTAAATAAATAAATATACAATATTCAATGTTTTTTATTAATTTAAATTTATTTTTGTGGTCCGTGAGAGTTGTAATTAAGAATTTAGTTGTTTGCACCGAATTATGCTGATTATTCACAGAACAAAATCATTCATACTGATTTAATAGATAACCGTTTACTTCCATTTTTACAATAGAGGGAGGTTTTCACAATTTACCCCTTCTATAAAGCAATTAAAAACTTCTCCTTACTTGAAATAAAAAAATTCTTCAATGTTGAATTTTAAATGCGAAAGCGATACATTTGCTAAAAAACAATTCTATGTATATATGCAGATCATGTATAATGCTAGTTGTAAACCTACTTTTATTTTTAAACAGAGCTATTGTCTTTAGGTAGTGTTAATGCATGGATACAAATAGCAATATTATCTTTTGTATGTTTTTCTGCGTGCAACAATATCTTTATGTTAATGCTATTGTACATTAAAAGAACATAAGTAGTGGTCGGAGTAAAATTTTCCCTGGAATACTAAAATGTCAACCTGTATAGAAAAGGAGTCTTAGCAGTGAGACAATTGTATCGCAACAATACATCCTCACATTCAATACTGATTTTCCCCTCAATTTCGGTGATTCGGTCCCCACGCTAGATCATTCACCATATTTGGCCCCTTGTGATCTCGTTTTATTCTAAAAAAAAGTAAAGCATGTCAAGGAGGCAGTACTGGGAAGAGGTGAAGACAATAAAACGCAAACCGAGGAAGAAGTTGAAAAGCCTTAACTTCTAGGACCTTTAAGGGGTGCGTTGAAAAATGGAATCTAAGATTGGGCAAGTGTATTGTTTCAAATAAGAAAGGGAATAAAATCAATAACCCTAAAATTTAAAATATAAATGCGATTTCGTGCATGTGTTTATCGAACGAACTGTGTACAATAAAAATATAATTAAAAATCTAGACGTTCGCATTATTTAGTGCATCAACTTCAAAGTCCATTGTCGTAATGCGCATAGCAATATACTATAGATTGTTTAGCTGTTACATTTCGGAAACCTTTATAAATATCTAAATTGGTTGCAAAATGATGGAATGCTTCCTTAATCCCAACGTGTTGTCTAGTTTGTATAATATGTAATTGTAAACAAACTTTACTGTTAACTTATTTCAAATTTGAAATTGGGGTAGTTGGCGAATGTTTATTTAATAACTTATTTGCAGTGAAATAGTGAAATAGTAACACTATAAATTCGAGTATAACTGCAAACTGGAATTAATACATTCAAGCAAAAATCTCGCGTTAATAAATAATTAGTTTAATATTATTGCAAATTGAATTGTTAAATGTGAAAAAGTGCAAATTCATGTATCGTGCAATAAATTCGTAATTTAATAAAAACGCAAAAATCGATTTTATCTCTTGAAATACAAGAAATGTCAATTTAGATAGATAAATTGTATAAAGTTTGTAAGCTATTAATAGAATCATTCGATTGATCCAAAATATATTAACATTTAATTAAAAAAGATTACTGATTGGAGAGAAGTAAGAAAAAGTTTTCCTTCTGAAAAAATTCAATTAATAACAACAGAGAGACATAAATTAAGGCATGAAACATTTGTCTTCTATTATTAATTCAACAGATGCAATTATAAAGTTTCATTTACAATAGAAATCAAGATTTTTGATGTTTTAATTGATTCTATATAGAATTTTCTTTTAATGTAAATAAAATGGGTTGTCTGAAAGATATGTACATAATTTAAAATTAAATAATAAAACATACACACGGTTGGATTCACGATAAACATATATTATATATTTGTTGACGCGTTTCGACTATTGCATAGTCATCATTAGAACTAGATTAGTCCCGTACATTACACTTAATATAGTGACCAGGTAAACAAATGCGATACTAGATTTAATGAACATCTTAAAGCGTGGCTTTTAGGCCATGAATCAAGATCCAATGTTGCGAGGTTCAACATTACATGCCAAAATTCCTTAATATCCACGTAATGTATTATATTACAATTTATTGCAATTTTTAATAACAATGTCAATTGCAACTTCTTGATCGTGGTAAGTTTTGAGCCTATTTCTGATTTCATTGCATTGTTATGTCATAGAAATCCAATGAATTTTGCGGTATGACCAGTGCCGGATTAAAAAATATCGAGGATCTATGCTAAGATCTTAATGAAGTGCCGCAATAATTTATATTAATATGACTATTTAGTGTGCAACAAAAATACTTCTTTGCCTTGCACAACAGAAGGGCGGCAATCCACTAGTTATTCTGATTCTCTGATCTGACTAGCGTTATTAATTGAAGCGTCGTATGAAACAAACGAAAAAAGTTAGATTTGTGCTTTCCTTTGATTCAACATTCAATTAAAAGACTTTTAGTCACCAGCGGCCTTAGAAAGTGACTGGTTCTCGCTATTTTCCTTAATGATTCTGAAAATCGAGTATTTAAACTATCATGAGAGTTTGTAGGTAAAATTTAGTTAAAATTAAAACTGTAGCTGCAACGCAAAGTCCTTATAATTGCGAAGCCCTAGAACAGGGGTGGGTAACGTTTTTGATATTGCGGGCCAACAAATAAAGGTTAAAAATAATTGTAGGATCAAAATTTGATTCAACAATGCACAAATATGAAGAATTACGATGAAAAACGCACGAACATCACTCAGAAGATTAAAAAAAATGTTGGAAAGTTCTGCATTTTTTTGTAAACTTTGGCATTTTTATCACAAATTCACTTAATACTTTTTGAAATGTCGATAGAAAATGTATAAATTTGAGAAATAAAAAAAAAGTTACAAAAAAATCGAAGAGTGTTAAAATTTTTTGGGTAAATGTAATATTGTCAAAGGCCGCGAATGGCCTTCAGGAGAGATGTTGCTTATTGTTGTCGGCTTAGACTATAGTTTGTTTAGTTTTTGGGTAAATTCGGTACTGGGTCTAGTTCTTGTTATATAAATTTTAATAGCATAAATTGTGTTAGAAAAACTAAAAAAATTGTTGAAAATTAGTGAATATAACGTTTGACTTCTAACTGCACATGAAACAACTTTTATACGAGATTCAAAGTTTTAATATGTAAAATAATATGTTTCAAATATCCGCTCTAATTTTGCCTTACTGCATGTATCCTTGAAGTTCAATTTTCTACTACTTGGAGATTTAAATCTCACTGAATTTGATTTAATATTATATTACATATGAGAATAGATATGACCAAGAAGTTGTGCCATAAACTACAAGAAAACATAGTGAGGAAAAGTCTCTATGTTATAATACAAGTATGAAATTAAAAATATAGTGCGGATTCTACAAAGTATGGTTTTTCACCTCTGTGGTTTTTTCTTAATATACGCGAAAATGCCAGAACTTCGTGACTATGATGCAAGTTCCTACATTTTAGTTAAAATGCATGTCGTTCAACTTTTAATCAAGATATTATCACATTTGTTTAATATGTAAATAGTTGCTAAATATTATTTATACGTACCTACGCGTAGTCAAATACCTTTCACCGATCTTGTAAAAAACAAAATACTTGATTTAAAAGTGCTCAAAATTGAAGATGTATTGTGGCTTGCACGATCATTAGAATGATTTAAATATAGTACTTTTTGTCAACCAATTAAGTGCTTTATGATTAGTTTTGTCTGCCAAGTGATGGTTGACCGAGAGCAAGCAACCAAGTTCTTGAATTAATCCTATAAAAGTTGTGTAAAAGCTTCTAAAATGAACATAAAATAAAAAAATCAGTTCGTAGTTATCAGGTTTTGAGAAAAAGAAATGAATTACAATTTTATATTACTTTTGAACTTTAGATTACCAACAATGTTTACAATTACCTGACAGGTACTTATTTTTTAATGGAAGAAATTTATATTATATTTGCCGAATTGTACGACTTCTATAGTAATAGAATCAATTAATTGTCCTGTGTGGGATATTACTGTATATAAACAAATATAAATCTGATATTTTTTTGCAATCTCTTTACAGGGTTTATTTTCCTGAAAATTAAAATATTAAATTGAATAAAACAAGGAAAATACAATAACAACAAGTGTTTTGGATTGGAGAAAAACAACAATCAGTATTTTTTTGTAACAATTTATTTTTTCACATTTTTCTATGCATCATTAGGTGTATTTAGTACATATATAGAAATAAAAGTTATAAACATCATTACAAGGCAAACAGATTTCGTATATAAATGAAACAATAAGAATTAGGTCTAAACAAACTAAATAACATTTAGAAAATGAGTTTGTTCGCCCGATAACAATCGTCACATTTTTGTTAATTTTTTTTCATGTTTTATTAAGAAATCTTATTTTATATAAGAACTACGAGAAGTATAAATAATTTGTCTTGATAGATTTTTTACTTATTTATTCGTTTTGTTTCGTCGTTATGTGAAAGCAAGATAGCGATTATTTATGTTTCTTTAATTTCTTAAATATAAATAATGTACACTTGAGTAAAAGCAAGGGCATTCAATGCATAAGCAGCTATTGATATGTGTTCCTTCTTCATCATTTTTTTTTTTTGGGAGACTAAAACTTTTTTAATTCTAAATAGATGGTAGATTCATTTTGGCTAATATTATGACCGTGCTTCGGCCTGTAAACATATTCAATTATTTCTAAACATTTTTCTTGTATTCCATGCTAGATTTTTCGTCAAAATAAAATCAAAATGGATTCCGTTATTTCATCAATGCTCAATGAATGTATTCTGGCTGAATAGTAGGTAAATTAACATTAACAATAATGTTGAATTAAAATATTTGTTTTATTATTTGCAAAACTATAAATACCCATGTTCGTAAATAAAACGCAACAATATTTGTTATAGTTTATTTAGTAGGAATGTATGTTTTTCTCCAAAACTCTGCCAACTATCTATCATTATGAATTGTATGAATTCAATTAAGCATTGATTGAAATATGTCCAGTGCAAATTGTTGTGTACGAGAAAATCAATTGAAAATCGTTCTTGTTAAACACCTTTCCCCACCAAGTGCGTCATGTTTGTTCATGTTCAATTAATAATTAAACCGATAAAACAATTGCAACTAACCTACATAATAAAAACTAATGCAGGAATGATTGATTATTATTTTAGCAAAAAAGTCGAAATCAAGTCTTAATGATACAAAACTTAATTTCTCTTTTTTTCATCATCATCATTGTATAAAATGTTCAAGCACGAATGAATCGCTTTATACATTTATCTAATTCAAGGTTTAAACATTTAACAGAATTTGGACGGGCTTATCTACTAGAAGCTAAACATCGCTATATATTAACACTTTTTTTCAAAATTTTTATAATTATTATATAAAAGCTATATTAAATGAAGGTATCACATAGATTGAAATGATATGCAATAACTATAAAAGTTTTTAATCCACAAGTTTTTCATTTTTCTTTTTGTAAAAATATATAATATTCTATCAAAAGTTTTCTAATAAGATGGATTCAAACGTGCTTGTCATGTATATTATTCAATTATTTGTTTCATATTTAAGTTTAGTTTTCATTAAAGTATAATATTGATAACAAATACTGAGTGACTCAGAATAACAATTTTTTTTAGTTTAAGCATTAAACCGTGTATATGTAACAATGTGTTATCCTAAAAATTGTGTCTACAAGTGCAATCTTTCCATATTTTTTTTATTTATTCATTTTCATTATTCAGTTTTTGGTTTCAATTATTTTATACTTATCCTTATTAGTTTATATTAAGTCATATTTTTTTACTTTACAAATGTTTCTCTTAAGTTTCGTTTGCTCAATTATTTATGTCCATAAATTTCTACAACTTACTTCTATGAACGATATGTTTATTACTTCAGTCAATTGTTCAAGTAACATCTCATCATTGTTAGATTGTTTCAAAACACACTATATTATATTATACATAATTATGCACAAAAACATTCAACTTGAAAATTTAGTAACTGATATTGTAATTGATTTTTACGTAATTTAGCGAGGATGCAGCGTAAAGTTTGGACTTTCATAAACAACAAAAAAATGTTGTTAAAAGTTTAAAACAATTTAATTAAACTTTTTTTTCAGTAATTGCAAGGAATTAATTCATCGATTGTCTAAATAATGATTATATCAGTGACTAAATTTAGCAATGTTTTTATCATCGTTCCTTGTAAATGTAACAATCTAACAACTTTATCATTTTTAAACAATTCTTTGCTAAAATTAAATTTCTCATTGGGTATGATTTAAAGCTATGATGATATGCATATTTAAAATCATATAGCCAGACAAATATCTATTAATACGATTGTTGTTGTTCTTGTTGTTTTTATAACTGGTGCTGCTACTGCTGTTGGTTATTGCAGAAGAGACATACATATTGTACTCTTTTAGAACGCAGTAGCTACTTAGATGTGTTGCCAACAACAAATCCTAATAGATTGGGCTTTAAGTAATCCACTCTTTCCATTCCATTTAATGTATTAACGTACATTTCACACCTCACTATCCAACAAATGAAACGGAAAAAAGTCGATAAATTAAAGCAAAACGGTGATGACTTCATAAAAATCCACTCTCCTGCAACGCCGCACGTTAAAAATAATTTTATTATTTTTTTATATATAATAGTTAGTTATATAAAAATTTGGTCAATAACTTTGTCTGGCATATGGAGTTAGAATGTTATAACTCATCTGGGAAGACATTTTTAGATTGTACGTGATCTTAGAATTATTGAATTATATATGAAATAATTAAAATAAATGCATGAATGAAATGTCCATTGTTCCTGTATATAAGAATTGATTAGAAGGGAATAATCAAGCTATTATTTTATACATATTTCTTACATTAGACTTAATGCTTACGGTAATCCTGGACAGATAATTAGCTGAGCGTCGATTAATCGACAAGGAGTCTAAACTAATGTGTTAAATAGGTTAGCTATTTACATTCAATTACAGACTTACAATTATCTATCTATGAATTAGTTCATCATCTAGTTTTTATTTAAATCTAAACGTCAACAGTCAACACTGATATGTATATACACAATATTTTTCATCATCATGAAACAGAAATTTTCTAAAAACAAAAAACTCACTTGCTGCTGCGTTGTAAATGGATATGTATGTTAAATTGTGCTAAACATTTTTTTGCTTATTTTATATATTTTTTAGTTAAAAGTACGCGTTGTGATTATATTTAGGGTTTTTGTTTTCTAATCTTCTTTGTGTATGTGGTTTGTTATGTTATAAATATTACAGTCTTAATTGTCACGATGGCGCTAGAAAAATTTTCTGTAATATAATTGTTATAATTAGAAAAACTAGATGTTTATTTGGATGCAATTCGCTGGCAGAACTTTGTTCAATTTGCACAATTTCAACTTCTGCCATTTTGAATACAGATAATAGTAAATGTGATATGAAATCTGGATTTCGACTGTTAATTCGATCGCTTATAGTCTCTAGAAGCTCAGCGCATTCCTCCTATAACACACATAAAACAACATTAATACAAAAATGTGTTCGATTCATTTCATTTCATTCTGAGCAGATGAGTAGCGGACCATAATAAAAACAGCGTAATTATTGAGTGTTGTAAAAATGCATATACCGGTATGTGTGAACACCGAGGACGTATGCATTTTTACGCCAACCAGCATAATTATCAAACACAGTGATCAATTGAAAGAGTGCTTGTTATTTTATATATGTATGTAGTTTGTACAACAAACATGCCTCTTATTTATGGCACACACCGTCGCCGCTGTAAAACTATTTAAGCTTATTTTCGTTTACGTCTGAAATTTTTACCTAAGCAGAAATGACGTCCCAAAAATTGAGCTTACATTCAATAACGTTGTAAGAGTTTTGAAACGAAGTATCTACTAACTTTATGAGGTGTTTGAGAAAAGTGCACCATCTGAAAGCATGTTCTAATTTCGGGTACAAAAATCCCCCATTTCACAGATTTTTAAATTGATCACTATGTGAGAAAATGCAAGCAGTGAAGAAAGGTAGTAAAAACTCCGATGTGTGTGTAAGTGTATGTGTGGGCAGTGATAAATAAGAAATAAATAATTTGCTTCTATCTAATTAGACGTAATTGTTTTTTTTGTGTCAATGAGTTGTTTACGTTGAGGAAGTTTCAATAGAAAATTAGTTAAGTTAGTAGACTCGTACTACACACTAAAACTGACCTTTTCTTTAGCCAAACTTTCCATTGGGGAAAGCATTGTGTAATCTACTTCAGCAGACAATTTAGCAACAATTATTACATTCTCCCGAGTTGTGTTAAATAATTCTAGTGAACACAACGTCTGAAACAAACAAACAAATTTTATTAGTTACTTTTTGAAAGCGCACAGTTGTTTTCTATTGTGTATATTTGAAATGCTGTACCCACTAAGAAGATTACTCGACTATAAACACCTTTTTTGTTCGGTTTTTGCATTTATTCATATTTAAAAAACGAATTTTAAAGAACAAAGTCAGATTTGAACTTTTTTCTGTTTATATATACATATATATGAGAAAGCAATTTACTCTTAAATAAACAATAAATAGAAAGCGACGATTTATTTTAGGAATTTTTTTTAAGAATTGATATGAAAGAAAAATAAGATCGTGGAAGCAGTAAAATTGATAGGGTGGGAAACTAATAAAAAATAAAACCGAAGGGCTGCTTCTTACATAACAAGAAAATCATTTTCTTAAATTCAATTTGCTTCTATCGTTGCTAATTTCATTATCACACGACAACTGTATTCAAATTCAACCAGTACGTGTAGTATATTGTAAGTAATACCTAAACATTATATTGCATATTTTCATCAACAAAACCAAAAAAAAATCATCATTTGTACCAAGTAAACAAATAACATGGCTGTAATTAAAAGTCTTTTGTCGTATCTAAATTGCAATATATATATATTAATTGTTCTTAAAGTATACAAAAAATAAGTAAAATGCATTATCCCATTGTTAATTAAAAATCTGCTTAAATAAATAATAAAATAATTACTTTTCGTAGCGCAAATAGGGCGTTGAAAGCACGCAATCTGCACAACACTGAAAATATGAAAATTGACATACTTTTTTGCGCCGTTCTTTCCTCCTCCTTTCGTTATACAAATGTATATTTTCTTATTTTTTTCTTTGTAACACACACACACACAGCATATCGTTTGTTCGAATTTTTTCGTGTGTGCGCTCAAATAATATCGTAATGTATATTTGAACATCGATATAAAGTTGAATGTTTTCCGTGTGGAACGACTGTTTATACGATTTTCCGGTTTGTACACACGGACGGTGTTTTTGAAAAGAGCAATCAAAAACTGACCCACCAAACTTTCAATGTTCCCTAAGGAAAAATTCACTCGACACAACCATAAAAACAAAAAAAAACATATTTTGCTCGTCATAAAAATAATAACTTTTTTTTCTCGGCGCGCAATTTTCAATTAAGCCGAGAAAGACAGTGCTAAGAATATATAGTAAAATATTCTCCAATGAAATGCCGCATTTTTATTACTTACTTGATGGGAGAATCGATATATAGGTATATTTCCATCTAAAAATATCCACATCATCATAAATTTTCAAAATCACACCCGATTATTATTTTATAAAGCACTAAGTTGTTTTCTATGAATATATATCAACAATAAGGTAGAGGCAAACGTTTTACTAATTTTTATCGATTTCATTAATAATTTATTGCTATTGATCGAATCTATGCATTGTTTATGCTTTGCTTTACTAATATCTACAATTTTATATAATTTTATCATTTTGCATCGATTTTAAATTACACAGTGACTTATTCAAGATACATTCTATTAGTAATAATAATGTTTCATTATAACAATATAGAGTTTTTCATTTTCACTGAATTTCAATTGAATAATTTATATTTAAACTAAAACAAACCTACTTTTATAAATTTATTATCTCGCTGATGGTTATACGGCTTAATAGTAATGAAACGATTAAAATTAAAAATAAATTTTTATTAATCCATTATCTCGTTTATGGATTCTAAATAAACCCTATTATTTCTAATTGAAACTGACGAAATTGCTCGTTTTCTACCATCGCAATCATCCTGTTTGCCAGCAGAACAATTAATAATGTAATACATTGTTTTATCGTTGTATAAAATATTGATGAATATTTAGAGGAAGTTTGATTTAAATGCGAATATAAATTAGTGATTAATTCATTGGTTTGTTTAACAACTCATTGTATGCTCATAATTGCAGATCCTTCTGGCTAAAGTTTGAATATGTGTGAATGCAAACATTAATGTAAGAACTAAAACTACAACATTATTGTTTGCTAATGTACATCTGAAAGATTTTCCTCGATTCAGACTAAATTCAATTGAATTTAGTTATTATCGTATCAAGTTTTATTAACTAACGATTCTTTTAATTAAAATCATATTTATTTGCATGACCAAATCTAATACACCATACTTTAGATTATCTACGAGCGGATTAACCGTTTTGTAAAAATCATATTTTACAATATATTTTCGATTTATCAATATTATAGTATCTAGCAATTGATACCTACAGTATTTTATTCTAGATATTAGGTTAGGTAAACTGGATTAATATTGTTAAAGTGCTAGAAATTCATATTACATTACGGAAATGATATGCAACAATTTTAATATATGTAAATGCGAAAACTGAAATAATGTTATCATTTGTCACCTTATCTGCAGTACGGACGGAAAGAATTTTGAATTTAGTATTGTGTTACGTTCTTCAAATTTGTTTTGACTGTAGGTAATCAGTTTTGCGGATTATCGGTATTTATATATTCATTAACTTTCAAAATATCATATATGTATCATGTTTTCAGCAAATTTCACGTAAATGCTCTAATTAACGTCGGCATTGTATTAAACATGGGACAAAAGCTTTTATGTCCAACTATATGAAACTTTTTTAAATATATTTTTTGTAATTCTGCAATTTCAGGAATGGTAAAGCTGCAACAATAAGTGAGTAGAGTGGTTTTTTTAAATTTTATTCTATATGATTGCATACACGTGCACACGGTCATTATACTTTTTTGTATTTTAAATATTAGTTTAGCATATTGCCTGGCTGTAATTTTTGATAAATATACCAACATAAATTAAAAATTAACATTTTTATACCAGAAATGTTTCACAAATATTTTTCTAATACCATTTGCTGAAAAATGCTTTGTGACACTATGTTTGACATAATTTTTGCTGTTTAAAAGAATACGCGTGTTAGATAAGCATCACATTTTTGTTATAAACCGTACGTGTTTAAAAAATATTGTTGCTAACACTTTGGATTTTTTCGCTTTCTTGACTAAAACTTAAACTTTTACATAAAAAAAATCAATTTTATATTTTCTTTTTCATGTGAAATATACTAATTTCGAGTTATGTCACTATTGTTGCCGACAGTCGATTTATACTACGATCATGTAACAATTTTAAATCGAGCGCTATTTTCAGAATTCTGCATATGTAAACAGTTTTGCTTTTAATTTTTTGTTGAAGAGAAATCTTTAAAAATTTCAAGTTCCATGTTTGCTAAAATGATGTTATCTAATAATATCAATTTTCTTAAAATGTTATATAATGAGCTTTATTATAATTCAAGAATTAATCGTTTCTTTGAAATCACTCATCTGTTTGGCGGAGTACGAAATAATTTCATAATTTGCAGGTAGGCAGTTAGTTAGTTATAGTTAGCTGATACTAGTGTTTTTCCATAGTCCACGATATTTTTCTTTTTATAAAAGGGCATCTTATCTTAACTATTTTAACTAATATTTGGTTAATTATATTCAATAATTTATATTTGGGAATATAGTAAAAGTAGAGCAAAATTAAACGTATTTTAGCTGTTTAACGTTTTTTTATTCCTGAAAGGAAAAAAAATAATCTAAAGAAAAATGTGTATAAATGATGTGTATAAAGAAGGTATTTTAGATGAACGTGTACGTCAAAATAAGTTTTCAAAATTTCTAGTTGGTGATACGTCATGTGAAAATTTTAAACATACAAGACCGACAAATATAACTTGAAAAACTTACATTAAGATTACTTCATATAAATAGAATAGTATCATGAAGTTTGTATACCTAACTGCAAAATACGAAACTACTTTCTACTCAACCCAATAATATTTTAACATATTTAGGCATATTTTAGTAGATTTGTTTACATATATAATCTATACAGGGGGTCACAGAATAACTATTCCTAATTTTGGGAAATGATGGAGTGCACTTAAATGAACATTTTTTATTAATACACTAATATCCGGTAATTTCTCAGAAAAAAGTTATATTGGAAGTTTGAAATAAACAATATCAGTTACAATTGAAAGGAAATACTTACGCACTTCACTTAAGGTGCTTTTTTACTAATACTCCATCAAACAACCTATGAAAAACAATTTCGGTATTTTATTGTTATCTGTCGTGTCATTAATTAGTCGCCACGGTAAATTTGTGTTTCACAATGCATCACTTTACAAATATTGAATTGGCAGATATGCATATGGCCTACGGAGCAGCAAACGGTAACGCTAACGAGGCAAGGCGAATTTACGCGGAACAGCATCCTAACCACCACATTCCTTGTCATACAACATTTTTGAGGTTGGATCAGCGAATTCGAAACACTGGAGAAATACGTGTAAATAAGCGAGATTCGGGATTCAATCGTAATGTCCGAAATGTTGACTATGAAGACCAAGTTTTGCAACATTTTGAAAATAACCCACAAACAAGTACTCCATTCCACATTTAAAAAGTGCAATCGTTAATTCCAGTAGATTATCCCAGAAGAGCGGAATTTGTTGAATGGTACTTGAATCAAATTGACGACGAGCCAAGATTTTCGCGGAATTTATTATGGACAGATGAGGCATGCTTTACACGAGATGGCCATTTTAATATTCATAATAGTCACATTTGGAGTGAAGAAAATCCTCACGCCGCTCACAGATTACATCATCAATGGAAGTTTCCTGTTAATATTTGGGTTGGGATTGTTGACAATTATGTAGTCCGACCATATTTATTACCTGCACGCTTAGATGGTCATGTATACAGGGTTTTTCTGAAAGATACTTTACCAGAATTGCTTGAAAATGTTCCACTTAATATTCGAAGAAACCTTGTTTTCCAGCATGATGGCCCGCCGGCACACTTTCAATTAAACTGCCAAAATTATATAAATGCGCAATTTCCAAATAGGTGGATCGGAAGAGATGGACCGATTTCTTGGCCTGCACATTCGCCAGATATGACTCCAGTTGACTTTTGTATTTGGGGTCATATTAAATCAAAGGTTTACGAGACACCAGTGAATACAGACGAAGAGTTAGTGGCTCGAATTGTTGTTGCCTTTGAT
>JARJDW010007692.1:0-16121 GCA_030264715.1 Adinopsis sp. GC000173 | reverse complement strand
TTTTTTTTAGTTTCTATCCGCGTTCGTGTATCTATTCAACAATTTCCATCAAGCAAAGATTACGTATTGGTTAATTCTACTAATTAATTGTGTGATGTGTGTTTTTCTGTGTGTTTATATGTGAAAAAAGCAAAAACATTTTTAGTAAAGGAAATATCACAAAGTAATTAATTATAATAATATAAAGTCTATGAGGCGGCGGCGTTTTTTTTTTTTGATATATTATACAATTATTCTTAGGCCATATCTTTTTTGTAAAGTAAATAAAAAATAATTAATTATTCGAATTAATAAATAAGAATTTTTGTTTTTTTAGTAGCGTATTGTACGTAATGCATGCATTTCCGCTCATTCTCTACTAGTAATTAGTTAATAGAATAACTATTTTAGTTTACAATTAAAATAGTGTTGCTTTAACGAAAATATAATTAATAATTTTTAGGGGTTAATAATTATTATTGTGATTTAATAAACGACTAGTGCTTGGCTCCCCTTCTTCCATATATCATCTCGTTCGTTTTGTTTTACGTTTCTTGTCCTATCATTATTACTATTATTACAAAACAAAAATTAATTAAGCAGCGCATGATGATTTTTTATATTCATTTACATCAATTAACACAATTAACTGCGAAATAAAAGCGTATTTATAACGACAGATGCGGATAAAAGTCATGAACAAAAACCACTTTTAATCTATCTCTGTATCAAGTCAAATAAACAAATTAAATTAAATAGATTGAAATTTGTCGCAATTTCTATTTACATTTTATGTTAGAACATCAAAAGAGTGAGGTTAGACCCAATCCAGGTCATTTTTACTTCGACATTGGCCATGGCACATCATTTTAAGTAAGAATTCATCTCTTACTCCTACCTACAGCTGTTTGCATCGAGTACGTCCATCAAAAATTGTTACAATCAGCTGTAAATACGCTAAAAATACCTCTTACAACCCTCAGTTATTAATGTGTTAACTAACAAACGCTTATTAATTAAAAGATCATCATGCGCACCATAAAGAAATCAAACATGATTATTTTGGAAACTTAGAAAAACAAAAAATAAAGCAAAACAAAACAAAAAAATACGTTGAGAGTGTTTTTTTCATCTTCCTATCGATTATTGACTAGCAGTTGGTTAGTTTTGTTTCTTTTTCATACCATCATCCTTACATCATCATCTTATTAATATATTTAATATGTCTAGAAGGTATTTTTGTGTTGTTGTTGTTTTATAATTACAACGGCGTCTCTTTGCGCCAATGAAAACTGTTCGTCTTCGTCGCCGAATTATTTCCGCCGCTTGTCGATTTGCGCAAATTGGCCGCCGCCGTATCGAGGCCGTTTTTCACATTCGCGACGAGTCGCAGCGCCGGATTCGTTACGATTCCGTTGCGTTTCGGTTTACTGCTGCTACAAATAAGAAAAAAGACATTTTTACAATACAAAACTAAACTGAAACATGAATAATTGTACTCATTTTTTTATAAAATCATTTGTTTTGTGAGATAGCAACAAAACTTTCGAATAGTGAGTGCTGTAAGCCTACTTTTGGATAAAAATTCTTTAAAATTAACTGCGCTAAAAAGTTTGAAAAGAGTCTGATATGAGTGCATTTAAACCACAAATTAAGATTAAAGGAGAAGACTTCTTCCTACCTGTTGTTCTCGTGCGAATGTTTGTTTTGCGACGACGGCTGCGAGGAGGCGGTCAGCGCACTCGAATTGCCCAAGATGATGCGCATGTGTGTGTCGCGCGCAAAATGCGGATCAGCGCCGGAAGCGGGCGATGCCGCGGTAAACTTGTTCGACGTTGTGATTTGTTGCTGCTGTTGCTGGCGCAGTAGCACTGGCTGGTAAATGTTCAACACATCTAAAAAAAATGGAATAATCAATAACATTTCGTGTAAACACTGCGGCTTTTCGCTAAAACAAATTGTGCAAATTTATCACAAATGTGTCAAATGTCTTACCTGGATCGTGTACGGGACTGAGCGGCGGCGACGCATAGATGGGACTGTGCGGTTCGCTTCGCAGCGGCGATAGCAGCAGCTTGCTCAACGGTCGCGTTTTAGCACCGCGCGTGCATTGCTGCAGCTGCTGTGTGAACGACAACGCCGGCTAAAAATAGCAAATAAAAACCATTAACATTGAAAAGAGAAAATAAAATTCTTCCTCTTTTAGTATACCTGTTGTTGTTGTTGCACCTGCGCTGGCATCCCCATTAAACCACCACCACCACCACTCACCTTTTCGCTACTCCGCGCTTCCCCATGCCGGCTCGACTGACTCGAGCCGGTGGTGGTGCGATTCGAGCTCGATTTCGTCGAATTCGAACTGTGATTGCCGAGCGATACCATCGAACGTCGTTCACCTGCTCCTTAAATACAAATTTTATGTAAAAAATTAACAAAAATATGCAGCAATAAATTATACCTCCTCCATCTACAAATCCACCATTATCATCATCATTCACCGCGTTATTTCCACCCAAACCGCCACCGGTTCCACTTGCAAACTCCTCCAACAATCGCACGACGCTACGATGTCCACTTTTCGCTGCGACGCGCAGTGCATTCCGTCCGCACGCGTCCGAATGACTTGGATCGGCTCCATGCGCCAGCAAGCTGATAACGCACGCATCATGCCCTTCCTGTGCTGCTATACCCAATGCGGTAGCCCCTTGATTGCACGCATGGTCCGGATGCGCTCCGGCGCTCAGTAGGAGATCGACAATAGCTGAATGGCCTTGCCAGCTCGCCGAGTGTAAAGCGGTGCGATTCTCGGCGTCGGGCGCGTCTACACACGCACGTCCCACCTACAAAAAATGAGTATTTTATTTAAAACTCGCTGAAGATGTTTTCGACACTTTTTAGTTCAAATTTGCAGCTAATATTAAGAAATCAGGTTTTTTTAACATGAAAGATTAACAAGTTGTGTGTTTTAGTCACCTGTAAAAGTAGAGCGACCATCTCGGTGTGTCCCTGCCACGCCGAAACGTGCAACGGCGTACGTCCTTCCAGATCGCGCGTCTCCACATCGGCGCCGCCCTGCTGCAGAAAGTATTTCGCCATCGCCAGCCGATTATCCAATGCAAGTACATATAGCGTACTGCGTCCATCAGCGTCTTTTAAATTTACATCGGCTCCATGCGTGAGTAGAATGTGAACAATGTCATAATGCCCTTCAAGCGCCGCCAAGCGTAGTGCAGTTTTTCCATCGTGCGGTCGTTGATCGTAAGGCGCGCCATATTTGTCCAGCAACATTCCGACGAGCGCGGTATGACCACCTTGCGCCGCCAACGCCAGCGCCGCTTTACCCTCATTATCGGTCTCATCCACTCTCGCACCAGCCTCTAATAACGCTTCACACACCTCCCGATGTCCCTCAAAAGCGGCATAATGCAACGGCGTCCAGCCCGAATTGTCGCGATGCTGCTCGTCCAACCCACGATCAAGCAATTGTCGCACGACATCGACGCATCCTTGTGCTGCTGCTACAGATAGTACTGTACGGCCTTCAGCATCCATTGCGTCAATGCAGCATCCCCAGAATAAGAGGAGAGCGACAACGGGTGCGTGGCCCATTGAGGCAGCCGCCCATAGCGGACTGCGGCCGGTCGAGTCGCAATGATCCACATCGGCTTCGTTTTCTAGGAGCAGCTCACATACATCCCTAAACAAATTCAATAAATATAAAATGTCATAACGTATAAAGTATTGCAAATAAACGTCATTAGTTACATTTTCTAGCAATTGGCAGTACTAATTGCAGTTGAATAATGACAATTTTCGAAAATCCATTCAATTGACATATAAATATTCACGAAATATAATTTAAAATGGCCCTATGTTCGTTAAATAACAATTCGGGGTTCTACGTTACAAAAAAAAAACAAATTAATTGCTAATTTAACTATGAAACCTCTAAAAAATTATATTTTGAACTTACTTGTGTCCTTCAAACGCAGCAACCAACAACGGCGTCATCCCTTCCTTATCCCGTCGATCAACATCAGCCCCGCGCTCAATCAGCGTCTGCACCACTCGTACTCCAGCTGTTCTTGGTGCACACAAAGCCGCCACACTCAACGCCGTCCTTCCGTCAGCATCGGCATGATCCACCTCCGCACCATAATCGAGTAACAGTTCGACAATCTCCGCATGGCTCATATACGCACCAGCAATTAGTGCAGTGCGACCTTCATCGTCAGTCAGATTCGGATTCGCACCGTGTTGCAGTAAAATACGCACGATTTCATCGTGCCCCGACCATGATGCAGCGCGCAACGCAGTACGATTCTCCGCGTCCGGTGCATCCAAACTACATCCATGCGATACCAACAAGCGTACCACAGATGTATGTCCACCCCATGCGGCAGCACGCAACGGCGTCCAACCGTCCGAATCTTGTTGATCGATACACGACGAGTTCGTGCTCAATAACACAGCAACAGCGTGTGTTTGGCCGAGACGTGAAGCGACATGCAGCGCACTAGGTCCGTGTAGTGCGTATAGAGTAGCAGCATCGCTTGGAAATAGCGTTGGTGATGAATTCGAATTTGTAGATGACGAACACGATGCGTTCTCATCAAACATCTGCTCGTCGTTGTGCATCGGTTGTGGATTTTCTGACGCACCAGCATCGAGTAATAGCTTTAAAACCTTAGCGTCGGTCGGTAAAAATGCACCAAAATTAACACCAGATATCTCGTTGGAATCTAAAAGCGAATCTTCAACAGGCGCCCCACTTAAAATCACCCAAAGCAACACCAACGAATGCGGATCTAGCAATTGCTGTTGTTGTGTGGATGCATCCAATGTGACCAGATCGTCCTCCACCAAATGCTGCTTCTTATTCTTCGTCGACTTCTTCTTCACCTGTGCGTATATTGGAAAGTTGTCGTCGGCGGCGATTTCTGGTGCTGCAGGATGATTTTGCAACGGTGGTGACGTTGAAAGTTCGTGATGTAAAAGGTGATGGTTTTTCGTTTCCGGTTCGGAGTCGGAGTGATGAATGTGGAGGTGGGCGAGATCCGCTTCCAGTTTGTGCACTTCTTCCAGCGCCTAAAAACAAATAAATAAATGAAATTAAACGTTTCTAGCATTTTTTGTCGCAGTAGATTGTTCATCATGAAAAGTTGCTATAAACGACATTTTAGATTAGGTTTTTGACGTTTCATGATAATTGTTTAGCCATTCATCGAATTTTTACATATTTATGAGTATATAACATATTCTGTACCATATTTTACAACTATTTTATCTGTTTCTTTACCTTTAAGTCGCTGTAAATCTCCGTCGCCGACTTCTCCATCGTCGCCAATCCATCCCCATCAACCACATAATCCTTCTCATTCTTCTTCTCCACCGCCATCACCTTACCACCACAATTCTTCCCCTTCAACCGCTGCCGTTCCGACACCAAATACTGTTCGACGCGAGTCAGATGAAAACCGAAATCGTAAATCTCGCGATTATTCAGCGACTTCGCGTGTAGCGTATAGTAAGCGGCAAGCATTGCATGGCCTTCGTAGATGTTGCAGAGGTACTTTTGCGTGCAGTGTTTGACATCGAGCAGCCATTCGGCGAACGAGTGGTGAAAGAGGCGGAGGTGGCCGGTGGTAGAGGGTGGACGCGTTGATGTGACAACGACAACGCGCCGGAGTAGGTGGAAGCGTTTGTTGAAATCCGCTCGTGTCACCTAAAAACAATCAACAAAATTTTTAGTAATTACTAGTGAGCTTTCTGCAAAATGTGAGGTTATACTCGTAGTGAGCTAGAGCATAGAAAAAGTNTCTACCCCGATGGGAGTATAATCTTACATTCTTCAAAAGAACGCAATGTAAACAGCTTGAGAAATGAAAAAATTCAATAAAAATTTTAAAAAGTGACATTTTGATGTAAAAAATTCTATTATATCTACTATTTTTGCACTTACCTTTGCGATGCGCATCACCTCCCACAGCACACCCTCATCCACCACCTCCTCCCTGGCAGCCAACAATATATTCAACAGCGGCTGCACCTTCGCAAACTGTCGGCGCGTAAACAAACGCTGACACAACCACAAATACAATCCGTTTAACGTGCCAGGAATCTCGCGTACTTCTCGCAATACGATGAAACATTCCGCAACGCCATCGAGTACTTTTTCCAGGTATAGAAAGCATCCGTTCGATTTGATGTGCAATTGGTTGAGCATCTCGGCGGTGTCGCGTGAGATGTGCTGGCGAAGGGTGGTTTCCTGGTCGAGCCGGGCGAGAATGTACTGCTGGACGTCGCGTACTACATGCGATTTGCGTAAGTCGTCTAGTGAAAGCTTACGAAAACCTAAAAAAGCAACAAATTTACTTAAAATGAACTAAACAATAAAAATGTCTAACCTGTAAACATCCTGGCAATGCTCTTTGACTGCTTCCGTGCGGTGCACACGAGCAACAACCATTGCGGAAATAAGTGATGATGATTCGCCAGCAGTTCAGCAATGCTCCGACTATTCTGACTGGTTTGCGTGCGTTGCTTCGGCCGTGTGAGCGTCGAATTCGCACAAACAAATCCATGCTCATCGATTGAGTCAATCAATATGAACAGCGATTGCTTTGGTGGATCAATTTCCAGCAAGGGAAAGAGTAAAGCGCGTTTCAGACAGTCATCTGGGTTCAATTCAATGTTCTTCGCTCGCAGCGCGCTTTGAATCTCTTCATCTGCTTGCAGTTTCGCTAAATACGCATCTGCAATGACTGTACGTGCATTTTGTGGCAAATTCAACTCTTGCGGACATGAATTTAAGTTCAAATTCGTCTCATAGCTGATGTTTGTGTTGTAATTGCGTCGTGCATTCTTCTCGCGATGACTTTCCGTGCTATGATTGAGAATTTGCGTGACGAGGCTGCGTATAAATGCGCTTAAACTGAGTGTTTGTTCCGAGTGGCCGTGAAGGAAGTGGTGGGCGAGCAGACGACGATTTAGGGAGCGTTGCTGGCGCGCCGTGGGTCCCGGACTAGGATGGGCCAATTCGGTGCAGAGCGTTGTCTTTCCACATCCCGGTCCGCCTAGCAAATAATATTATTCAATTATATAGTAATGTGGTGTATGATAAATTTACCTAGTAATAAGGCGCCGCAGGTCTTCGACGCCGGCCGCTGGTCCAAGCAATGTCCGAGCTTCTGGAACGCCCACTCGCGACAATAGAACTTCTTCCGCTCGTCCTGTCCATAGTGCAACGACATCCTGCACAACACACAAACACCTTGGGGGTGCCACTCAACGCATCACATCTGAAAGCACAACACATAAACACACAGTACATAAGAGCACACAATAACGAATGAAAGGTGCACAACACAAAATACACAAACCGTTCGCCGTTCGATTTGGATTCTATTCCAGCGTGCGAATGAGAGCGATTGGTAATGTATGCAGTTGGCGATCTGCCACAACACTTTGTGTATTGTTTGTTTGCGTGCGAAAATTTCCCGTTTTTTCTCCTCGCTCGCTGCACTCTTCTTCTTCTTCCACTGCTTTTGGGAACGAGGCTCGATCTGTCATTTGCGTTGGTGCGATGTTGATCCGGTAGAGGAGTCATGCCGGCTGACTCACTTACGAAATTAATTAACTGCATTAAAATCATTGTTTAATAACAAAATAATACGCATAATATTATTAAATTGATAATACATAATTAATATACCAATTAGTTTGACAAAAAACTTAGTGTTGCCTAATAGCGCCATCTATGAGACAATACCAGAACTAAAATTGATTTTTAAAAATTTATTGCAATTTTAATTATTTTTATGTAAGTTATTGGATTATTAATAAAAAATTTTTACTATTTATCAATTTTTCGTATCATATTTAACAACTATTAACAATTTGGCGCGACTAAAATGGAATGATGCGTAATTAAAATATGTAGACAAAACATATATAGAAAAAATATATAAAAATTAAACACATAGAAAATTAAACAGAAAAAAAACATGTCAATCCCATTTTTGCTTTGACTATAACAATATATTGCACAGTTTGCGCAATATAGCGACTAATTATTATGACGACGCCACGGAATCGTTCAATTAATTCAATTACTACAGCACAATTTTTTTTCATATCTCCAATACAATTTACAACAGGATGATGAATAAAAAAGCAAGGTGTCGATGATGATGATGTTGATGGAATTGTTGCCCCCTAGCCGGTGATACGATTCGCCGCTTCAATCGTCGCATTTTGCACCAGATTGCGATCGGCGTCGTCCAGCGACGTGTTGCTAAACATATTCGGCGCGTAGGCGACATCACTCATCGATAGATCTACAACGATTTAACTATTTTATAATATAATCAGCGTGTCCAATGGTTAATTGTTAAATATTGTGGCGCAAATATTTTGAATTTTGAAGGTGGTAAGAAACAAAATATTGTACTTACTTTCTTAACTTTAATCGACATCGCAAATACTTAGAATTAAAAATAATTAAAAAGGATAAGATGCCAAAAATGTTAATCGCCAATTAATAAACTACGTGTTAGTCGACGTCGCTTGATAAATCTGCAACACAATTTGAGTCACAAAATTGTAAATCATGATTATGCAGCGGCGCCATCTACAAGGTGATAGACAAACATAACCAAATTTAGCAAAAAAAAAATAATGGCGCGTAAATTTTCAAATTTGAATCTGAAAATCGGCAAATATTTGTTTAAAAAAAAGGAAAAATAAAGGCCGGAAATAATAAACAATACATTTTATTCTTGTATCAAAAAAAACTTTGTAATAAGTTGCATTAGTATCGCGCGTGTGTTAAAAATACGCTATTTCACGCAACAAATCTTTGCCGATTTCTCATTATTATCGATATTATTCAACATATTTGTACAAACTAGATAACTATAAGAAAAAAACTAACTAATTAAATGACTTTCCCTTTTTAGTATAAAAATGCAATTTTTCATTCGAATTGCGCGCTTGTAATGTAGGAAAAATAACACGAAATTCGATCATCTTGCATTTTTTTGTTGGATATCAACGTGTTTTGTTTTTTGTATTAATTATTATTGTCGTGCTGATTATTTCTTACTTTTCAGCTTCTCCGATTGGTCGTCGAACTCCTTGTCTTGTATGTTCAGCATCAGACTGTTGCCGGAGAGGTAGACACGATTCTGCGAGTTGGCGATCTAAAAACAAAACAAATCATGTTACTAATCACTAAAAGATGTTGAAAAAATAAGTGGGCCTTCTTCCCAACTCTGTTTTTTTATTAAATTATTGTGTTTTTTACAAACATTTTTCGCTCATTTTAGAACGTTTTATTCCGATTCAAGGTTTTTCCTTTTTTTTCGATTTTAGTTTCATTTGTGTTAATTTTTCGTAAATCTTATGTTCTTGTTTTAATAATTCCCTTTTTTAAAGACATTTCTCGCTCTTTTTAGAGTTTTTCATTCCGTTTTACCTTTCTTTTTACTTTTTTTGCATTTTTAGAGTGTTTTGTGTTTATTTTTCGTAAATTTTGTGTTTTTTTTTAATAATTCCCATTTTTAAAGACTTTTTCGTTCGAAACTCTTCAGAGCAACCCTTGTAAATGTAAATATTGCACTTACCGTTCGTGATATATTTTGGGCCGCACGAATTTTGCGCAGCTTTAGGTAACCAGGATTTCGGCTAATAGCTTCACCTAAGTAAACATTACGCTAAGGAAAATTTTCTATACACAAAAACATCTACAATTCTATTTAAGCTTATGTAAAGGATATCATTTTGGCTGCTTCGGCTTCACCCTCCGCCTGCACAATCTTCTGCTGGCGCTCCTGCTTCGCCCGCTCAACGATAAACGCAGCCCGTTGTGCCTCCTGCTGCGCCACCTGTTTCGCCTCCACAGCCGCAGTATACTCTTTGCCAAAACTGAGCTCGGTGATCGAAACGTCGTCCAATATGATATTGAAATCTTGCGCCCGTTCGACCAGCTCACGTCGCACCAATAAAGAAACTTGCTGACGTTGTGTGATCAATTGGGCTGCATTAAATTTCGCAACAACCGACTTCAGTACTTCGTTGCAAATGGATGGCAGCACCTTTTCGTCGTAGTCGAGCCCGAGTTGGCGGTACATGAATGGTAGTTTTATCGCATCGGGACGTGACAACACACGCAGTGAGATATTCACCATTTGCAGATCCTTGGAGCCAGTTGGTGAAGAGATTTTTCGTGGACGTGAGCTAAATATACACACACACACAATTAATAACAGTTATATTTAATGGGGGTGCAAATACTTACCGAATATCGTAGATAATCGGATATTGGAACCATGGTATCCGAAAGTGCAGCCCTTCGGTGTAGATCTCATTCTGTACGCCACCAATTCGATTGAAGATAATCGCACGATGACCACCCTCAACTACAACACATCAACATATATATTTATAGCTTTTATTTGTTTTGGCCAATCGGGAAGATGTTACGTCATACAATTTACACGAATTTTAAGAGTGCTGGGGTAGTAAGTAACAAACAGTTACGTCATACTGTCTACATAGTTAGACATACATGTGTGCGACTTACCGGTGTACATAGCCTGTGATATGGCGTAGGCGGCGGCGCCGCCGAGCGCAAGCACTTTCAGCCCCAAGCCGAGTCCCGGTGGGCCCCCCTTGCCGAATTTGCCCGCCAGGTCGTTCAGCTTACTCTGCGCCATGGTTCGGTTGAATGCTTTGCTTGATGATGGAAACGAGAGATGAAGATTAAGGTTAAGAAAACGCGTGACTTGATGCGCAGCGAAATGAGAAAGGAAATGGTGGCCCGGCACGCTGCGATGTGCTGCCAATTGACAGTTTTGCACTGTATAGTTACGCTATTCTCTTAAAGAGGGCGGTAGGTGCTAATATTTAAATTTTTAGTTTTTTGCTTAATTTTGCATTAAATTTATAGAAGAAATGCAAAAATTACTCAAAAAACTAAAATTTGTATTATTAATTTTATTTTTATTTAATTGATAAAAACAATTAAAAAAAACTTTAACTTCAAAAAATCAAAATTATTTTAATTATTAACTTACGCTATTGCCATAAAAACGTCGTGCGATGTATTAGCATTGAAATGTGATTTAATTTCTATATATTTTACTGAAAATGCGACGTAGAAAACACGTAATTTAACTAAAAATGTGCGGTGGTTTAATTTAAAAAATGTTTATGGTTTAAATGACATTCTGGGGCAAAAAACTTTATACCATTTTTTGACATTTTGTCAGATTCAATAAAATGTAAATAAGTTTGTTTAGATTTTACTTAAAAAACATGTAATTTAATTAAAAATGTGCGGTTTAATTAAAAATTATTTAATTTAAATGTGAGATTTAACAAATTTTATTCCATTTTTGACACATTTCCAGCGCACTACACTCGCAGAGCCCGAACGCTAAGATGGCGGCGAGCTGTGCGAGACTAGAACGAAACGTCCACAAATCACCCAACAGCGATCCATCGCAGCGTCCGCTAATCGCCACGAATCCATCGTCGATCGCAACGCGCAGCTCAATGGCATCGTAGAGGAGCGCAAATCGCACAGGTGAGTGCTGGAGTAAATCGTTGCGTTGGAAATTTGCAACTTTGTCGAATTTTTAGCTATGGACGAGCACAAAACGCAGGAAGAGATGTGCCTACTCCAACGCAAGCTGAACACGCTCGTGCTGGAGAAGAGCACCGCCTCATCGACGCCGAACACGCCGAAGAAGGCGCCGAATTCGGGTAATTTGCGTCGCTTCAGCAGCAATGCCAGTTTGAAAACGCTGCCGGAGATCAATGCGATTAAGGAATTCGATGACGAGGCCCCGGCGAAACAGCAGAAGGTTAAGAAAGGATTATTAGAACGACGCGGAAGTAATGCGAGTCTCACCATCGATTTGGGAGGCGGCGGCGGTTCACTAAAAGCGCGCAGCGTTTCAAACTTAGCTCTGCCTGGAAAGACTTGTACCATTTACGAATCGGTGGTGAGTAGTCGTACATCATCATCATCGTTGCATGTTCCACTGCGACGCTGCGCGCACAAATCACTCAGCAACGAGAATCTCTACGTACCATTGTTACCACCACCGGGTAAGCTACGTCGTCGCATCGCTTGCTGGCCCAGTTCCACCCAGACCACACCACCGCTCAGCGAAGATTTCCGATTACATCTGCAAAGCGTACAATATCTACAAACCGCCGGACGCGTGCTGGATGTGGAGGAGTTGAAGTGTTTGCGGGTGCCGCAGCTGCATCAGGAGTTTTGGGAGGTGCCGCTCAATTTGCAGGAGAAGTGTGCGGTGTCGGGGAGTCAGGCGCGCAATCGGTATCGCGGCGTGCTGCCCAACGAACATTCGAGGGTTGTGCTGACCGAGGAGCAGCCTTATATTCACGCCAACTACATTAAGGTGAGGAAAGATAGTATAATTATTGTAAAAACTTGTTAGTTATAAATTTGTAAATAAATGAATGCTTTTAACTTAGTTTTAATTGAAAAAGGTTTGTAATTATTGTAACAACTTAGTGTTTAGTTAATAATTGTAAGATTGGTGGTCTATCTAACGAAATTGATGCAAAATTTGTTTAAGAAATGTAATTTTGGCTTAGTTTCTGTTGAAAATGTGTAAAATGTAATTAATTATTGTAATAACTCACATTGGTGTTCTGTTTTTTTAGGGTCCTGACTATACCGAAACGGCCTACATAGCGACCCAAGGCCCGATGGCGCACACATGCGAAGACTTTTGGGAAATGGCATGGCGAACGAAGGTATATCGTACACGTATTCTTAGTCAATTTATCCTACTTGTTTTTTGATTTTTAGAGTACCTGCATTGTGATGCTGACCCACCTCATCGAAAAGGGACGCGGCAAATGCGAGCTGTACTTTCCGCTCGGCCGTCGTAACAACTACACCAAACCATCATCCACATCATCAAGCGGCAAATCGCCGACGTACCTGACGATTCGCACCACACGCATTCCGGATAAGTTTACGTTCGATCTGATGCCGACGGGTCATGGTGGTGGAGGTGGTGATAAGCAAAAGGGTGGGCTGCATCATAAGCAGCAGCCGAACGTCGAGGAGGAGATTGTGCGATTTGAGGCGCGCGATGAGGTCACGTTCGGGCGGTATACGATACGGATTGAACGTGGCGGCGATGTAAGCAAAAAATAAAAGAAAATCGAGCTGAAAAATTTGTCAAAAAATATTGTTAAAAGAGAGAGAATTTAAGGTTGTAGAACTGATTTTGTATGTTTTTTAGGACGACTTTCAAACGACAACACCGCAGGAGGACGGAGACGGGGTAACAACGAGTGGAAAACGCGATGATTGGTCGTTGCGCCGATTGGTGGTGACGCGACGTCGACGACGATGTCTCGATAATGTCGATGGCATGGATGATGACAATCACGAGACGACGTCGTGCCCTAACTGGTATACTCTTTCTTCGCTCTATTTTGTGTTCTTCAGCTGTGACTAACTTAACTCTCCTTTCTTTTTGCATTTTTTGGGCGCTTTTTCATTGCATCTTTTAGTTTGTTGCGTTTTTTACATTTCTTTTCTGTTTTTTTGCAATATTTCTCGCTCTTTTCCCACTTTCCTAGTATTTTTGCATGATTTTTGTCCCTCGGCATCTCGCTCTTAATTTTTTACCCTTTTTCTTCGCCTTTTTGTACTGATTGTTTGCTCTCTTGCTTCTGTTCTTCAGCTTTGGAGACTAACCCAACTCTTTTTTCTTCCTGTGCATTGTTTTTTGCATTTTTTTATGTTTTTTTTATTGCGTCTTTAAATTTCTTTTCGCTTTTTTGCAATATTTCTCGCGTTTTTTCCAATTTTTCTAGTAATTTTACATCATTTTTTTTCCTCAGACTCTCGCACATTATTTATTTTTCCAGTCTGCAACTCGCTCTTAATGTTTAACTCTTCATCTTTGCCTTTTTACACTCCTATTGCACCTTTTACCGTTTTTTTGATGCTTTTTACTTGCATTCTTTACTCCTTTGTTGCCTTTTTAACGCCTCTCTTCTTTACTTAAAATTTTTACTTATTTCTTTTCTGTTTTAGTACGAATTCGGACTTGGATAATCCTGCACCACCGCCACCATCGCCATTCTCTTCCCAACCACAACAACAACACCACTCAACCACCACGGACAATAACGTGCGTCGCATCGCCCACTTTTGGTTCACCAACTGGCAGGATCACAAGGTGGTCGAACCGCGCCACGTCTTGGATCTTGCCTGTCGCGTACTCGACTTCATCGACACACGACCGCATAGCGGACCGCCGATCGTGCATTGCAGCGCTGGAATCGGCCGCACCGGGTGTTTTCTCGCTGTGCTAAATGGTATACGACAGTTACGGGCGCAGCGCACCGTCGATGTTCTTGCCATATTGTGCAGTTTACGCTTACATCGTGGTGGAATGATTCAGACGGCGGAGCAATACGAATTGGTGCATCGCGTGTTGGGTCTCTACGCCAGCACGAAGCTAAGTTAAGTGCGGGCTTCTCTAGTCGTCGAGAGTGAAGTGGACGTTCTTTTTTTTATTATTATTATTAATTTAATATTATCATTATGAATGCGCGTGAAACGAGTGCAAACAAAACAAAACAAATGAAAAAAACAGTAAATAAAACAAAAACGTTGTGATAGTAATTTAAAATGAAAACAAAAAATGAAAAAAAACACTAAAAAAGAGAATTTAAATTAAATTAAATAATTTATTTGTAAAAAAACTAAACTAAAGAGAAAGAATAAAACACCAAAATATATTTAATAATTAAAAAAATTAATAATAAAACATTATTTTTTATTTATTTATTATTTTCCTAGTTTAAACGAAAAAAGAAAAAAACTATAATTTAAATGATTTTGTTGTTGTTGAAGAAAGAAAAAATAAAAAATCACATGCTGCTTATAACTGACTCGTAAGAACTGTAATAATAAATTATAAAAATGTGTCAAAACAAAATAAAAAAAGGGGCAGGGGGGGAATAAATAAAATCGATGTCTGAGTAAAATAAACACAAAAAATTGGATGTTTATTAAATTGGCCCATTACTTATTGTAGTTTTTCGGCTATGTCGATTTCTTCATTCAACCTTTTTGTTTGATTGTTGATGCAGCTTTTTTCATTTCGGTGCCATTCACGTGCTACCAAATAAAGAATTAATCACTTTTTTGTCTAATTTTAGTGTTAATCTCAATTCCCAGAAGGTCAAAATAGCATTGTACAAGAAAATTTCATTAACATTTACTTGTAGAGCATTAAAAATAATCTGCGGGGGACTGCACTAAAAAAGCTAGCTGGAAACTTTTCGGACCATCCACGTTAAATGTCATCAAACGCCAGTTTGTAAGTATTCAACCTAAGAAGTTTTTTTTGTAAATTTCTACTAATTATTCTTCTTATTTTCAGGAAAATTCAATAAGAATTGATTTGTGAAGACTTACCACTGCTAAAAATGAAAACAGCACGATGATGGTGAAGAGGAACATTATTGGTACGTGCACCTTCTTCATTTTTCTAGTTTTTATCTTATAAAAAAAGATGGAAAACAACAATTTATTTATTTTTTTATCATATTTAATAATTTATTTATTTTTAGGTTAGTTAACAACGTTATTATCCGAAGAAGCCCATCATTGGTGGATTCACTCCACCCCATTGCTTCTGCATTTTATCGAAGAACAATGATGGACTATTTTGTTGCGGTGGCCTATGAGGATGTCTTGTTTGTGGTTGCGCTTGCTGAGCGGGTGTAATGTCTGAATAGTCAAACGCATCACCATGTCCAGCTTGTTGCTGTGAACTTGATGGCATTTGTTCGACGAACGATGGTCGGTGTAATTGCATTTTCGCTCTACCATTTTCTTCACGCATATGAGGATGTCCTGTTTGTTGTTGCGGTTGCTGTGCTTCGTTTAGTACATCATAATCAGGATAAAAATGTTCACCTGCTTTGTCATACTCTTGTAGCTCTTCAGGCGTATTGTCGTAATAGTCATACGCGTCAGCATGTCCAGTTTGTTGTTGTGCACTTGATGGCATTTGATCGACGAACGATGGTCTGTGTAGTTGCATTCCCGCTTGATTCAACTCTGGTGC
>JARJDW010007689.1:0-18014 GCA_030264715.1 Adinopsis sp. GC000173 | reverse complement strand
TCGAATACACCCTTTGCCAAGTTTTTCGTTAATAAAATATTATTAGCGTTCGAATACGAAGCGATTTTTATAATTTATCAATGCATCGAAAACGATTCAATCTCTGCAGAAATGAAACAACGCAGTCTCCTAGACAATTTTAATGAGAATCAAAATATAACTAGACTTTGCATTTGCAGAAAGTTTCTGATGCTTAATTTGCTAAATTGCAATATTTGAAATGCATATAAGATGTAATCAAATTTCGCAAAGTAGATGGTTAGATGGAAAATGGATTAACTTGATACTTTCTATATCATCAGATGCAGGAACAGATATACCTACCTACCTATGTCATAATTGAAATTTACGGTTATGTGATACTTATTTCCACGAGAATAAAAAACAAACTGTACCATTTGCTGTGTATAATTGTTTACTAAATTGTTTCCAGCTACGTTCTGTGGTATAGGAATTTGAATATACTTTTTTTAATTGTAAACCTGCTTATAGATATTACCGAACAGTAAATTGTAACTAGATTTTCTATTGAATTAGAATGGAAATTCAATTATTTAAAATTAGATGTTGGTAAAAAATAATATTGATTAAATAATTTAACATTTACATTAAAGGAGACAATTAAAGATAGGCCGTTTATTAATTTCAAAAAGCAATTAGAGAATATGACATGATGATATATGGGGTTAACTAGTAGGGGATGTTTCCCCCTAAAAATATGTATATAAATAATTTATTATTATTTTCGGGGAAAAATAATAAATCTTTAAAATTTGCTTTCATCGCGTATCGCGTATTAATTTAGCAATATAATGAGAATGAATGAAAAGTGTGTCGCGCGAAAGGGTGAAGGGTGTAGTAGAAAAAAACCACCTACCACCTTTTCCTACCACCCCTCAAAAATAAGATTTACTGAAAGCGATAGTCTGTGTAATTCACTCAAATCGCAATTTTATAAAAAAAATTGTGCGAAAGGCTTAAAAGGGTTAAAACCACCCTCAAAATGCTAAAAACCGTTATCTTTTTTCACTTATAACGTGAAATATATGCACTTTCACTTTTGAAATTATCACCCGAATATATGTTGAAATGGGAATTTATTTATTATAAAAATTTGCGAAAGGGGAGAAAAGCGGTAATATAATAATAAAAAAAGTGAATTTGCAAGTATACGGGACAAATTATTTGATAACTTATACGTCAGAAAGAATCAAATGCTTTCCTGTTTCCTTTTGGATTAACATTAAGGGGAAAACGTGCTTGGAAAACCTATCACAACATAAATTCAAAAAAGAAATACTAAAAAAAATGGAAATAGTTTTATGTGCTTGGCGAGAAAGATTACTTAAGAATAGTAACAGAAAAAAGGGAAATGATATTCGCGCGTCCGTGAGGAAATTTTCGATTAATAGCGACACAAACAGAGGACATTCAGGCAGTCGAGTGTATATCACTTTGAAATTACAAAACAGCAAACTCGTCCTGATTTATATTTTCCATTTTTTCCTTGTGGAACTGGGTTCATGGACAAGCAGATCAGATGCTGTGAAATAATGATACCCCCACTAGAGAAAACTCCCACCCTATGCGCGGAGAATCGAATGCGGGATGCTGCTTTATGTCGCCCAGTCTCGACCTAGCCCGCGTATTGATAACGTTCTCGCGACAATATTATTACACACAGCATAGTACGTGATATTGACATGCCTGCTAATAATTAGAATCCTGCCGAACGATTCCATGGACTATAACCAATCTATATAACAAAATATATGAATAAAACCACCATCATACCATTGTAATATAAACATTTGTTTCGACCACGTTAAATACTTACATCTAGTGCCAAATAAAAATTAATGATATCATTCTATGTGTCAAATTTAAAAAAGTATCTCTCAGTGTAAAAGGCCCCAAACTTTCGCTTCGTTTAGCAAGGAGTAAACATCATTTTTCCAACACTGAAAAGAAAAACGTGCTGAAGGAGAAACGAGTGAACTTAGCCAAATATATATTAAACTCTGTAATTCACATAATCCCTAAAAAAAGAAGCTTTAACGTCGTCAGTGTTCTTTAAGAAAAAAATAAAAAATATATCTAGTGTGCTAATTATGGTAGTTCTAAAAACTTTTTTTGTATAAAATAATAAACACACTTTGCTGGCTTTTAATGACTTGGGGCGTGTGCATGTTTTTACCATCATCATTCGCATGTAACTTTATATTTACTTGTAAACTAATTTATGAGTGTAAAAAGTTTTTCGCAACGGCGGTTGTATTGTTGTGTGTGTGAAAATTAAAATAAGAAAAAACCAAAAAAAAAAACACAACGTACCTCTATAACTTGTTATTTTGCGAATTTTCCACTAAACCAAGTGTGATCGATTCGAGTGCGTGCAAAAATAGGATAATGAAGCAGAATTCGAAAAAGGTATGAGACAAACATCAACCGCCATGTATCGTAGTAGTGGTGAAGGAAACTTTGATTAAATTAATATTTACATAAAACTCAAGAAATTTATTAAAGCAATTAAAACTTTTGTTCTAATTGATATTAAATATTGGTTGTCTAATATTTATGTCACATACTGTGGGTGTGAAAACTTTTCGAATTAATTTTATTGAAAGGCCTAGTGCTATACTAGCTGCGGAACTTTTGAAATGAAATGAAATAATATGTATGTATGTGTAAAATGTTTAATTCTTCGATAAACGATTGAAATGCGCGCGCGTTTTAATTTGCGAACTTTGTTCGCAAAACGGGAGAGAAAAACAATCTAAAGTCGGCTTATTTACTACTTACTCCCTGATGTAGACATTTAGTCGTCTGGCAAATGGATTAAATTATCTAATTTTATCTCATGCTGCTGCACACATTGATCTCAACAACAATATCAAAAGACATTGCCTTTTATAAAAGCCTTTTGTAATTAGTGCCTTCGCTCGCAAATATTCTATACAAACTTGTTGATGGTTTTGTTTTAAAACAAAATTGAATTAAGCATTAAAACGTGCATGTAGTGGTGCGCTTAGTTAAGACAAATTGCCATTTTTCGCCTTCCAAATAAAACACAAACGAAACGATGCTCCTTTTTTTATTCCTTTTTATTTCTCCAATTACGTACATACCTTACTTCCTATATTAATTACGCGCACTTTTCGAGCATCATCCAATATGAATTCACGAAAATAAAAAATTAATAATATATGCGCGCGCTATATGTATAGAAGATGAAATATTATGTAAACAAAAATGAATTAGACATAAAATATGCAAAAAGTTATATTTTTTATATGTGTACACCCTTGCTGCAAGCAAAATGGAAATATAAGCAGTCAATTTCACTTCCAATTTGGGCAGAAAGGAAAAGGTAAACGTCGCCTTTTCCATTCCTATTGTCAAGTCATTTACAAGATTGACATAGAATTTTTTTTTTGAAACAAAGTGAAACGACCCTTTGTTTTTTTTTGGCATACGCCAATATGTAAATTTAATTGGATGTAAAAAACATTACTGCATAAAATTCACCAACACGAACGAACGAACGAAATTTTAAATTCAATTAGGATGAAACATGTTAATAAATAGTAAACAAAATCGGAATATTTAAGCGGAAGCAACGGAAATTGCAATGCTACTAAGTGAGGAAGTTCCAAAAAAAATATATATTTTTTTGCCAACTTATTTTCAAGTCACTTCAGGCATGAATGCAGATAATTTTGTTTCGAACACTTTGCTTGCTGCGTTTTTCTTTATTGTTTGCATTTCCTTTTAAAAACGCAGTATTTACTTATCTACAAAAAAGTTTCTATTATATATGTGGAAAATAATTTCGTTGCTGCCAGTGAAAATTACTAATATTAAATCTCATTTAAATAACAAATAAGCGCCATTCAGCACTAATATATAATCCTACAATATATATTTATATCAAAATTTTATCGTCGCCTATTATCAACACAACTAAAAAGAGGAAAAAAGGAAAGTGCAGCGTTTGGAGTTTATAATTTTTACGCTTTTGCTAAAAATAATATTTGCATTCTACAACGAGCTTCTGTAATTATCATTAAAATTGTGCAGCAAGTGCTAACACATTTTTTGCAAGCTTTTGTTTAAATTGCAACATTTTTGCCGTTTTTATTTTTTCAACGTGCGATAAATTATTACACATTAAATCAAATTTCGTGCCTTTAATAAATTAATTTCGCCCTTTTTCGGGGTTATATAATAAATATTAACTGCGGATTGTGGTTTATTTTAATAAAGTGTAGTAAAAAGTAAAAAATTCCGTTGGCAAAAATTCATTATTTAATTAAAAACCTGCAGCAGGTATTACCATTGACGGTTCAATTATTAATAGGAGCGTTTTGTTAATACCTTTTGATGGATGTCTTATTCAAACGAAAATATAAATCACATTTTTTTTCACTGGTTGCACAAAAAGCATGATACGTATTTTTTATTATTATACATGAGACTTTTTCGAAATATGTTATTAAAAGTAATAATTTATGGGCGTCGCGTTTTATTTATATACGGCGGGCGAATTTTTCTAAAAATTTGTTCGGTGAAATTTTTGCGTGTATGTGTGTGTGTTGATATACAAGTGTGTTAAAGGCGCTATCAATCAATTTGGATTTTATTGAATTTTGCGGTTAAATCGTCGTATATAAAAGAGGGTGGATGTCAGGTTGTTTGAAATAAATAGTTTTTGATAAAACTTTTAAATTCTCTTGATAAATATTTTTGTGTGTGGGTGTCTATGAACAATAATACAGCAAAAAAGGAACGAACGAAGCAAGCAAGCAAGCAAGCAAGCAGTAGCAGAGCAGCGCAGATTTTAAAATCGCCCCAAAAGTTTTCTGCAAACTGCTGATAATACTTTCAAGCTATCATCAAACTTTTGAAATTTATTATTATTTTAGATTTTAGACCTTTTACTTCCAACTACATTATCAGCGCTCAACTTGTAATGCCGTGGATTTACAAGTCTTTGCCAAAATATTATTTATGCACTTGCACTTTAAATATTTGCATTATAATTCACCGTTCTACATGCAATTTACACATTTTCTTAATGTATAACAAATTTATTATGTATGACAAAATGAAAAGTTAAATTGTATTTGCATAAAATTAGCAGCGCTGCAATCAAACATGTTCATATTTATATATATGTTATAATTGATTTTTTTTTCATAACTTATTATATTTATGTTGATATTTACATTAGGCCTTCGGATATTGCAAAAACAAATTCCAAAACATATATTAGTTTACATATAAAAAGAGCCGGGCAGATTATAATAACGATGAGGAGGAAGTCATGTTATTTCCAACGGCTAATAATCAAATGTTGTAAACATTTTTTGATACTCGAAGCTTTAAAAATTTCTGTTCAATGAACATTGATGAATTATTTGCACTCGATTTATTGCCTGCCTACACAGAGTCATTAATCGAGTGTTAATAAAAACAAGGCTTCATTTAGGAGATGAAGATTTGCCTTAATTACAGTAGTTACAAGTGATTTTTATTATATATAACAATGCTGAAAATTGCATTATTAGATATTTGTGAATGAGCGCATGCATTTTGGTCGGTGGCTAATTAACACTTTATGCGGACACTAACTATTGTCAGTTAATTACGATAACCAAGTTTTGATTATATTTTACGAATCCATCTTTATGATTATTGACTCGTTAATTAGCTGTGCTGTACAAACATTTTTGCTCTCTGTTGTGTTGTCATGTTTTTGGATTAGTCGCTTGAGATTAATTCCAAATCCATAAATAACAGAATTAGTAATTCTATCTTTCACGATAAAAACACTAAAATTTAATGATTTATCTATTTTGATCAATGCGATAATTTATGACGGGAAACTTCCACCATCTCACTTACTCAACTTCACAAATTTTTAGTATAGTAACATTGCATGGTCATTAAATTTCATATAATAATTAAGATTTAAAATATTAGTTGAGATCTAGTCGGAAAGTTTTCCATCCTACTACATTATCTTAAAAAGTTTCGCCTGCTGCACGACTGTCGTTGCCAAAATATTATTTATGCACTAACACATTAATTTACATTAAATATGTTGAATGCATTTTTAACAAGTGCATTGCGCGTCTGTGCTTGTTTGTTTGTTTGTTCTACGTATTCTAAATACCTACCACTACCATGCTGGCGTAGTTAAGATTGTAACAAAACTTTGCATTTCACCAAGATGCGAACTTCTTTTATGGAATTAAATACTAGTTGTGTATGTTTTGCCCTACAAGTTTTTCATGTTTATATTACATTAATGTAAAGTATAATTAAGCAAATTTCATTTCAGATGGAAAGTTTCAGCTTACACACGGTGCTTTTTTCACTAATTCTGTTTTATAGTTTTCATTTTCTATTTTGCTAGAGTAGAAAATACATAAAAGTATATGTTCTACTTGCATACATATATATACTATATATACATATAGCTTTAGCAACATTATTATGTTTCTTTTTATACGAAAAAGTGCGTTATATTTTCATAACTTTATAAAGGTTGTAAAAAAGCACAATGTAAAGTTATTTTTTTCTCTCTCGTTCTCTCTCTCTGGGAAAAAAGAAGTATTAATCCAAAAGTTCAACTAGACGTACAGATTTAACAGACCGATATAAAACGGCAGCGGCAAAAAACTTGAATAATATTTCATTTAAAAATATTTAATATTTAGCCACTTTATAATATAGATAACAAAGTTGCTGTACGAATGAAATTTTTCGACTGAAAAATATATACACGACTACTCTCGCACATATTACACAATAACACATACACCAAAAGTCTACAGTTTCAGTAAAAAGTATCTGGGGATTAATTCGAACGGACTACAAATTTTATAGCACATGCTTTGTTACTTTTTAACTATTGCTGTGTGTGAGTTTTTTTTTGTTTTCTCTACCTTTTTTGTAAATTACAACTTTACATTTATGCTTTTTATTACGGTAATTAACTCAATATTTTATTTTATGAAGTTAACCCTTAGCGCTGTATATATTTTTTAGGGTTGAGTGCTTAAAGCTAGCAGCTTTGTAGGAGGCGATCCTTTCTTATATATATATAAAACATAATAAATATACCAGATATTCATCGCTTAGTGGTGGAGATTTCGTACTATTTTTAAACGTAAATTATATTTTTCGGGCCGGCATGTGAATGTAATTAAAGAATTTCGTTGCATTTAAGCAGCGTAGATGTTCTAGTGAAGATTAATTTTTTGAAATAAATCCAGAATGAAAAAAATTCGGGGAAGTTTTAATTTGGTCGGGAATTAATAAAGTTAGTTCTGGAAGTTTTTAAATTTACGAATTTATGAACTATGCATGGCCTAATTTATTCTTTTTCCATTGCGCTTGCTTTTTAATATATAAATATATAAGTTTTTTTTTCATTTGCCTTATATGCAATTTATATTTATGGCCTAATTTATTGCTGTTATAAATTTCCAAGTAGCTAAACAAAAACAGTAGAAATAAATATTTTATAGTCTTCTGCACAACTGAATTCTAATACCGCCACCAAACACCACCAATATATTTTACCACATCGAGGGCAAAAATTCGTAAATCACATTTTTTTGTTTGCATCTTGTTATTCGAAAAGCATTTGATAGAAATTTAAAACAATACATACATCTACAAATAAACAATATTTACCTAACGTACAATCTAACATACTTTCATTTCATTAATTAATTATTGTATACCTTACATATGCTGTGAAACCATAAAGGAAAAGTATAAAAGATTTTTCTTTTCTCGCAATACAAGAAATTGTAATTTATTGCATTTGGTGCAAATGTAATTCTGCACCAATAAAATTGGTTTTTTGCTGTTGTTATTATTGTTTTGGTGGAAAACACTTAAACAAAATTCTTGATTTATTGTGCAAATTTATGTGTCTGTTATAAGGCAACATGGTTCCTGTTTTACTTTTATTTTCTGTAAGTGCATGGGAAGACAGAAATGATTTATTACATTCTCATGCATAACAATGATAGAAAAAAATATCAATTTTTTTGTTTCGTTTCGTTTCGTTTTGTTGTGTGTTCTGCTCTTGTGAAAAATTTCAACTGTATCGCTGTTTAATCGATAGATTAATCGCTACGTAGCCTCTGTAATAATTAATAACACTCGATATCAGATAAAAGTAAAAGTTAATTCAACATTATTATATATTAATTGTTTGTTTTATTTCTGCTTACAGGTGAGTGGAATTATTTACTACTATGGTATCGCTGAACTACAGTTATTTCGAAAGTAAGTTGCAATTCCTATAAAATTTACATTTTCTATTAGCAATCTTATTAAAAACTAAAACGTAGAAGAAAAAAAAACTAATAACTGTGTTTTATAAATGCATCAAATTATACTTCTTGTAGGCATTATTAGGTAACATTAATATTTTATTAACTCGCATAAAAAGGGAAATGTAATATCGTTAATGATGATTAAACAATTTTATACATATTTAGATTCATTAAATGTGGAATAAAATTAACTTGCAAGAAATGATATTTTTGCAATACTTGATTAAACTTTGTTAATTGAATTTACAGAATTTTAATAGCCATTATTTGCATAAAGGAAAATTGTGTATGTTAATAAACGAAATTAAATACGTTTTTGAGAAATGATAAAATAAAACGAATAGCATAAAATGCTACTTATATGCAAAATACGGATGATGATTAAATATGATATAAATTATGCGAAAACTGCTTATTTGTTTAGAAACATAATAAATTACGATATTATTAACTACTTTTTAATTGTATTAAACAATTATTTATAAATTATTAGACAGCTTTTAGCTAAAAATGGAAGAGATATAAATTATTCATGAAAATTTAAATATCCAATTATTCAATTACTTATATAATAATTTACTAGATAATATGCACATTATATATATGAAACGATAGATAATATTGGTAAAGTTTTGTTTCATTATTTTATATTATTCATTATTTCTGAGCGCATATCTCTGTCAGATCAAAATTTCCGCTTGTAATATTTTTTTTAGTTTGCTTATAAAAAAAACTATTGAAATGCACTAATAGCAAGCATTTCAATATTTTCAAATACGCAATCGGCAATACTACTTTTTAATTGTATTAAATAATTATTTATAAATTATTAGACAATTTTTAGCTAAAAATGGAAGAAATATAAATTGTTCATAAAAAATTAAACATCCAATTATTTAATTACTTATATACCTACGTGTAATATGCACATTACATATATGAAATGCATTAGATAATATTGGTAAACATTTTTTTTTAAATAAAAATTATTAATTATTTTTGAGCAAACGTCTCTTTCGGATCAAAATTTCCGCTTCTAATAAATTTATTTAGTTTACTTATCAAGATCTATTGAAATGCATGGTAAACATACAAACAGAAAGCAAGAAGCGATTTCAATATTTTCCAATACCCAATACATACTACTCTTTAATTGTATATTAAACAATTATTTATAAATTATTAGGCTGTTTTCAGCTAAAAATGGAATTGTTATAAATTCTTGAAAATTTAAACGTTCAATTATTCAATTACTTATACAGGGTGCGGCGGCATAACTTCCTTTTTTAAAATGCATGTCATTCATTCGGTTGATGTCGTAGCGGAGCGCTAGTGGTCTCGTTTGAGAGGGGGACTTTAAAGTTTTGTCCCGACGTGTAAATTTCTTCTCGAAGTCGTTCCTGAGGACGCTATTGTTTTTTTAGTGAAAAAGCCCATTTTGTCATGACTCTTGCTAGCATAGCAGGCGTTATGTTGGCAATTTCTTCCTAGATTTTGGACTTCAGATCGAAAAAAAGCGTAAGGGGCTAAATCGCGCGAGTGGGCCGGCCACTCCAGATTGCCCCTAATTGAGATGAAGTGCTCTGGGAAGTGTTCTCTCAAAACAGCCATCGATGATCTTGAAGTGTATGCCGTTGCACCGTCTTGTTGGAACCAAATGTCTCCTAAGTCCAACTCATCTAGCCATGGAAAAAATCCTGGAACATGTTTACATGCTGGTCCGAACGCAGTGTCACTGCGACTTCATTTTCTTCAATTTGTTTGTTGACGGCTTCACACAAATGAAAATGGGCTTCTTCACACGAGTTCAAGAAGAACTTTACACGTCGGGACAAAAGTTTAAAATCCCCCCTCTCGAACGAGACCACTAGCGCTCCGTTACGACATCTACCGAACGAATAGCACGTATTTTAAAAAGGAAGTTGTGCTGCCGCACCCTGTACAATATGCACATTACATATATGAAATGCGATAGATAATATTGGTAAGCTTTTTTTCTAATAAAAATTATTCATTATTTCTGAGCGCACATCTCTTTCAAATCAAAATTTCCGCTTGTAATAAAATTTTTTAGTTTGCTTATAAAAAACTATTGAAATGCATGGTAAACATACTAACAGTAAGCAAACAAGCGATTTCAATATTTCCCAATACCGTAAAAATAACTTCAGCACATTTTTTCCTACGGCGAAAAATGTTGTTTGATTAAATACATATATTGATAGACCGTTATAGAATCATTTATTATAGTAAAATAAACAACAGTAACAAATATCTACACATACACATACTCGCACATATATTAAATATGTTTTTGGATGGTCATCGAAATTACGCTTGATGCGCATATTTGATCATTCATTTGCGAATGGATGTGTGAACCAACAAAACTTTATGCAACTAAATATTAATTTCTCAGTCTGATTACATTCAAGCACCACTCTGTCCCATTATGAAAATATTACCACTATCAATATCCATACTGCTGTTTAATTATTGGATTTACTCAATATGCACAGAAATTAGATTTTACTACCTCTGGGAAATATTGGATTATTTTATAAATATGCAAATATACGATATTTTTACCTCCACCCGCTTCCTATTCGCTAATAAACAACCGAGCTAATGTTTCCATTGTTTATTGATATTATGGAATTATTCAATAAGCAGTTTGCTTTTTAAACAAAGGCAAATATTAGATGGTGCTATCTAATTTAAGAATTTTATCGAATTACATTGTAAACGGGCTTGCATCGTTTCAAAGGCGTTTTCAAGCATAAACTGCTCTACAAGAGAAAAATTTTAATCTTAAGATTATATTACGGTAGTCAGTGCACCTTTAACATTGTTAGAAATTTTATTACCTCATGGTATGTGACAATTTTTTTCTAAATTACTTAATAATGTGCCGGAGCATATAATACGTATACCTACAACGCGTTTTTTATGTAATATAAAAAATGCATTTAATTGTATTTCATCATGGATGGAATGATTTAATAATATTATGTTAAACAAGTCACAGGCTGTCAATTTCTTTTTAACTATTAATTTATTTATGTATGATAAATGTTATTCACATTAATAAGTGCATTAATTGGTACTTTCTAATTCCTTTAATGTTTCAACTCTTATATTTCCATTAACTCGGTTATGAAATTCGTCAAAGGAAAAAATCCACTTGTAATTTAGAGTAAATTGCATCGAATAACAATAGTAAAGTTGCTTTTGTGGTTTTTCTAGAGGTAAACCATTTTAGTTGGATTTAGCGTTCTAAATACCTTAATACGAATTTAAGATCTCTATTAGCGACCAAATATAAAATTGTTAAAATGTTTATTATGAAAAAAATAGGATCGTGGGAATTGTTTGCGACGGCACAAAAACCCAGTCAGTAAAAAATCGCTGCTAGATGACAGTTGCCATTACAGTAGATAAATACCGATGGGAATTGTTTCCTTTTATTAGTTGTCAATATAGAAAATTAAAGAATTGACGATGGTTGGTTGTGCGCTATATAAACACTTATCACTAAATGACGATTTTCTAGTTTCCTTTTATCTCCCAAAACATAATTAGCGATTTGAAATACAAGTAATTAAAACCCCGCTCATTGATTGTATGGTTTTAGCTAATGATCTATTAGCGTAATGGACTGATACGATATTTTTTTTTATTCGAAATGCACTTGATTTAACAGAGAGATAATTAGTAAAAATTTTATCTATTAATTTGCCTAGATATAAACTCGAGCTTTTATGTAAAATTTGAAAGACTTTTTAAAAATTCATAACATTTGTTTTGCGTAATTGACACAGATACGTTTTTTTATTGGAAATGCACTTGATTTAACAGATAATTAGTACAAATTCAACTATGAAGGGAAAGTAGGGTAATGGCGACCACAGGGAAATGCTGTAACCTGGTCTATCTTAAAAATTATTAAGTGTGGAAATCAGAAAAACGCATCAGTATCTTGTAAACATTGTGTAAGCTAACATACTACAAAATGACGACAGTTTCTCAACAAATAAATTAGCAGTCCTTACATATAATGTTTTGTGTTTTCTGTTACAACTGAAATGCGCATAAAAATTGTAGCCCAATTGTTTTTATATATAGGTATATAATAATTGTTTCTGGATCTGATAATACATATACAAAGAGAAAGTGTGCAGTGCATTGCTGAATATTTTAAGAAATAATAAATTTGTCCAACGGGGTAATGACGTTCCTAGCTTAATTTGCTATGAATTTGGAAAAGGCAACGAATGGTGGTTTAGATGTGAATTATGTTCGGTCCACACGGAATACAGTATACAGGACATCCCTGATAATTACAAATGTGTTTTTTTGTATATTAAACGACGAGTTTACAATATGTAGCTTTTTTACCTATTTTATTTGTTAGAGCGCAATTACCCTACTAGTTTCGCCATTACCTCTTCATAATTTTTGTGTCTTTTTTTTGGATTTTTTAATATTAAATTACATTAAACGTTTTTTTATATTACAAATGCACTTGACTTAACAGAGATAATTAGTAAAATTTTAATCAATGAATTTACCACCATACATAAACGCAAGCTTTTAAGTAAAATTTAAAAGACTTTTTAAAAATTCATTCAAATTTGTTCAACGTAAAGTTTTCTCTAGTCTTTTAATTATATATGTTTATAAGTTTATTTCAGCACAACTTTTAATCAAATGTTTGATGTTTCTCGCATTACGCCGCTCTGCTCTACGTACGGTAAATGTCAAACAGCATGTCAGTCAGTCAATTATCATCGCAACTGTGGAATCAGTTAATGTAAGAATTATTAGATTACGTATAATTCAGAAATTATTTATTAGTTCGACGATCAATAACTTAATATATGGAATTGTTTTTTATACGCAATGTGTCTTTTTTTCTGTCACGTCAATATTAAAGTTCTCTATAGGAGAAAAAAAAGTACAAAGGTAAACTATCGTACATTTCACAAACTTTTTTATAATTCAAAAGAAAGAGAAAAGAAAAATATTTGTTGGAAAATAAATTTCAGCATTCTTTAATATCTTTATCGACGTTTTTTTTCTTCTCCGTAAGTTAAAATAAATTTGTATCGAATGTTACGTTAAAAAGGTAAAATTGCATTATAAAAGGGCACGTGCTTATTGATATTCCTGTAATTTAACTTCTCCCCAGCTGACATTTATTATTCAGGAAAGATGAGAAAAAAAGAATTAAACAAAAACTTCCCATTTATAGAGAATAGACGCGTTTTATACTATATTGTATATAAAATACATTTCATATATTTATTTTATATAAAAATACAACCGACATAAATGAAAAGCAATTTAAACTTTATGCTTTAAGGATTTTCTTCTTATCCGAGTAGTTTTTGAATTGTTATAGAATTGTAAGATAGACAACTTGTTATTTTAATGATCCTATCAAAATTTTAACGTCCACTTGATAAAATATTGACCTAATTGAGTTGAATAAATATTGTATTTAATTAATTTAAAAATATATATTGTCTGCTGCTAAAAGCACTTTTTCCACTATATTAAACAAAATTTAATAATAAATAGAGACGCTTTGGGGAATACATAAACTTGTTTAAAGTTTTATATAATCAAATATATGTTGTAGGGAAAAGTTTCGCTTATGAGAATCATATATAAAAGTTTTCTTGCAAATTCTATGTAAATAGTCTCATTCCAATAGGTTGTTTGCACAATTTCCCCACCTAAAATGCATTAAATATAAGTAATGATCATTGAAATTGGCTTGCTGGATTCACGTACGTGCTCTAAGACAACACCAATGTCTGGTGCGGCGGCAAATAGAATTCAACTTGATGATGAATATTTTTCCTTTGCTAATAAAACAATTACAATAACGGAGAGATGATGGTTGTTAAAAAAAGCGCATTTAATGGCATTTTCTCACAATATGTTAAATTTTCCAACTTTTTAAATGGCTTACAAGATGTATGAATTTCCAGAAAACTTTTGTTTGGAAGTATCTTAAATTGCATAATTTATCTGAAGCACGTCTACAGTTGGGAAGCTAAGATAAATCTTTCATGTGTAATTTAAAATTTGTTTTTACTGATAGCAAATTATCTCACAAATTTTCCACCATACTTTTAGCTACTACATCCACGCCCCGCACGCGCAACAAAAATAATCGAAAACATTTGTTAATTAAATATATCTACTACTACGCGCTTAAAAAGAGATACACGTAAATTGAATGAAATTAATTGGCTTTTCAAGTCTTAAAACTTTTTAATACCGTTTCGCATTATTATCAACATGAAGAGCGTTTTTAATTGAAACTGATTGATTAATTTTTATTAAAAGAAATAGTTTGCAACTTTTTATGCGATTATAGTGTGAGTGAGATGGGACTGAGGCCTGCGCTGGAAGATAAAGATACGTTTTCAGTAAAATACATGTGTTGCCATCTATTTTAACAAAGAGCGCTTTTTTTATTTTCTTTCCCCGGACTGAAATTTATATATTCAAATAAACTATTTTAATCTATTATTGTTTTGATGGATGGATTTAGTTCAACTTTCAGTTTCAGCAAAATTTAACAACAATGCGTGATGCGGTTTTCATAAAACTGAATGCAAAACAAATATTTATACTTAGAGTAGCGCGCGCGCGAGCGCTTATATAATTTCATTTTTAATTAAATTTATTTTAAATGTCAGATGTGCAATATTTTGCGTCTGAAAAGCATTGCGAAATAAGATGATGACTTAAATGTTATTAAAAAGTTTGCTTTTGTATAGGGTAGGAAGATATTTCATTTTTTAGTGTTTTCATGTTTCCTAGTTGAATTTATAGGTAGTTTGGATGAAATTCTAATGAATTTTAAATAACGCCAAGTTTGGCAATATTTCAAATTAAAAATGGTTCCGTTTCGCCGCTTATAAATAAATTAATATTTAATAATATGTAAAATTATGGTTTGAATCGCTTGGTTTGAACCGCCAGCCATTTGATTTTCACACTCGACTACTAATATTACTTTTTGATAAGACGACAATAAATCTCTAATTTAAATTTTGTATAGCTGAACATTTTAAATTCGATGCTATGCTCCATAAATGCATAATGTACAGATAAGTTTTTGCTTCGCGCACTAAAATTGTAATAATTCCCGTTGCCGTTGCCGGTGCTGCCGGTCGTCGATTTTATGGTTACATCCAATGTTTTGTGTTGGTTGGTTTATTGCACTATTGAAACGACGTTAAACAATACCTACAATTTGCTAAAATTATATATATAAAATTCATTTCAATACAATTTCACTTAGAGTAATCAATGTTGCTCAAGAAAAATGCAAATTGGATTTTTGTTTTATTTGAATTCGTAAAACTTTTCGTTCGCCCGAATTTTTCAAACTCGGGGCAAAGATAAACATAAAAACATTCGAAAAATTTAATAACTCATAAAATTAATTATCTAGAATGATAAAAAAGGACTCTTTTTAGATAATTAAAGTTTTTTTTCTAGTATCGGAATTGGATGTTGCGTGGAAGCGAATTAATTTAATAAATTTTTAAATGCTAACAATTTTTAATATAATACCAAGCTTTGAATACTTTGTTATACAGAAACATCCAAACCGCAACATTTAGGAATTGTTCACATAATTTTAGATTTTTCGTAAACTTTGCGGTTTTCCTTTATATTTCGTAAGATACAATATTATTAGGCGAAATATTAAAGGTGACTTGCAATGAATTTTAATCAAAATAAATCAACATTAATAATAAAAATGTTGATATACAATATTATTTCTTTCATATACACGGTTTTATTATTTTTATTAATAAATATTGCATATTAACGTTAAATTAACACTTGAAGTTAATAAACGTAAACATATTTAGGAATTGTTTATATAATTTTAGATTTTTCGTAAACTTTGCGGTTTTCCTTTATATTTTGTGAGATACAATATTATTAGCCGAAATATTAAATGTGACTTTTGCAATGAATTTTAATCAAAAACACAATTTTAATATAATAATAGAAATATTAATATATAATAGTATTTCTTTCATATATACGGTTTATTATTTTTATTAATAAATATTGCAACATTAGTTTATTGACGTTGAATTAACACTTGAAGTATAATAAACGTGACTAATGCTTAACTTGAATTCAATTCTCTAATAATTATTGCAACATAATGTTATGGTTCTTAATTTTATATACACGCATTTAAAAAAAAAGGCGCATAGTGCTCGTATATAAATCTGCCACAAAGAAAAGCATACGTGACGAATCATTAATTAAGCAATTACCATCAATTACTGGTGTATCAGATGGATGTAAACAATATTTTATTATTTATAATCGATAAGCGATTTGTACAATAATGGAGGGATATTTATTGCTTGCACCATGCAAGAAGCTGTGATTAGTGCATCATCCCGACCAACTGACGTTGGCTAAGCCCGGATTAATAATGAAATATACATCAAATTAATCATTACCTATTTATATGAAATAATTACTTGGCTGGGCGCTGCAACATCATCGCCGCACCTAATAAGATACATCAGCACACATGATAAGGGTATATTGTACCATATTTTTGCCTTGCGAATTGATGATGATCAGCATGGAAACATGCGCGCAACATATGCAGGCTGCAAAAAAAGCACACACATTGATTTTCTCGAAAAATGCACACTTTGCACGAATAATTAGCGGTTTGCAGTTTAAAATAAAACAACGAAAAAAAAAAACAGGTATATGCCTGATGCGTGGTGCTTGCTACGCAATTTTCAACATGCCCATCTATAGAATTTATAATTAAATATTCCACATACAAGCACAAACAGATTGTCATACATATTATAACATAATAATAACATTACAATGTAACGTCATACATAATTACTACCAATAACATTATTAGAACTTAATATTTACGTCATATTGTTATATACTAAATTAAGTAATATGCATTAATTTTATTGCAGAAAAACGATATTGGCAATTTTCAGTGTTTTATTTGAACTGTAAAACGTTTAGACGTAACACTTTCATTAACAACACAGCATGCCATAGTGATACATTGGCGCGCCTTCATTAAAACCAATTCTCGAATCCTTTCAAAAATTTAGGTATGCATTGTTGTGTTCGCTTCTTTACAGTCGAAAGGACAAGGGCTGAAACGTGAGCGTATCTTTACGTTCCGGAAAACGAAAAATCAATTCTTTAAATGGTCTACCCTCTTTGCAGCCACTGTCAAGATATGGGAAACAACAGTATACCTACACACCTGAACCTATCCATAAAAGGGGGATGCGAATGTGAGATTTACCTATACTATACAATAAGTGCAATTTAAACAAAAACTTTTGCAACCGCCCTCGTAAATAATGTCGTCGATGATCGAATGTGCGACGGTGGCGGCACAATCATCTTCTGACGTTTTCTTCGGCGTGCCCAATAGGTTTACTAACTCAAATTTAGCTGCAATTCCATTTATCCCACCGCAGTTCAATTTGTTGTTTATCTTGTGGTATAGTAACAACGGCAATATTCCGTTGGGTTTATCATCGGTCAATTGTAGAAATTTATTATCTTCTCCTCGCGCGAGGAAATGCCATTGGAATCAATATT